>NJRL01000879.1:38089-56509 GCA_003063815.1 Aphaenogaster rudis
TGCACCCATTGTAGATGGCCCTAAATATTGGGCTTATGAATACCGGCCTAGGTTTTACCAGCTGCACTGGGTTGCACCAGGTTGCACTGAGCTGCACCGGCCTACACCGAGTTGTACCGGGCTGTGCACCAGCTGAGAGACGATGATAAGCCGACTATCGACGTGTCAAACGTGCCAAACGGCTTGAAAGAGTCACAACGATGATAGCATCCAACAACGAATTTCAAACCCTCGCCTCGCCGTGAATGGCACACGTTATCGTAACGATTATGCAGCTGTCATTACTGTTTTTGCCAGCCATCGAGTAACGGTAAAAAACGATCGCGTTTGTATATTAAAAGTCGGGTGTCGAGCACCGAGCGTCGAGCGTCAATCGCGTCGATCGTAAAAAGATCAGCGTTGCCCAAAGGGATGTTGTCATAGTTGTCGAGACATACAAGTTCGCTCGTATCATCTGTTCCCGATGTCCGCGACACGTTTAGTTTGTATGTGTCACTTGGAAGTAACACATGATCGCCGTAGTTCGTTGGCGGGACATGCTCGAGAGCATTCTCAAGATTCAATTACCTTGAGTCTTTATCACTTGCGATAACGAGCTTTTTAAACCGGACACGTGATATGACTTTATTATCTACCGACTCGTTCCAGGAGACGAACAGGAAAGTCGTGGACTGCAGTCCAAGTATGCATGTACGTGCAATCTTGTTCTCTCTTTATCTTTTCTTTCCTTCCCTTCCCTTCTTTCGCTTCGAATCTTGATCTCTCTGAATATGTAATATGTACAAGTAATCTTTGTTTCCAGATAGAATGCAGGGAGAATTGTTATACACTCGAATATCCTTCTAATCTTTAAATAATAACCAAAGTCGTGCGCATAGATTTACAGAATTGTTATAAATTGAATGAATAAAAAAATGATAATACTGTTCGCTTATTGATAAGCTTGTAACAAATATCAGGTGAGAGAGAGAGTCTTTTGTGTAATAATTTTGAAAGAAACAGAAGTAATTCTTTTACACACACATATATATATATATATATATATATATATACACACACATACATACATACATACATACATACATACATACATATATATACATACACACAATATTTATATTATTCTGCTTCTACGTAGACTGCTCTATTACAATGGATATTGGCATTGTCAAAATTGCAGAAGATAAAGACTTTGAGAAGCTAAAGCATCTGTATGATGATAATAATAACTGGAAATTAGATTATAACAAGCCTGATCTATCTGTTTGGACAAAATCCGTCCCAGGAATTAGTTTTAGAATGGTGAAAGTAAGTTCTTTATCGGCAAATGAATTTTACTCTTGGAGTGAGACTGGATGGTTTAACGTTACAGATCAGGACGCGTTTTTCTGATGTTTCACCAGAAACATTGTATGACGTTTTACACGATCCTGAATATAGAAAAATTTGGGACACTCATATGATTGAATCGAAGGATATAGGATTTTTCAATCCAAACAACGATATCGGTTATTATTCCAGTAAGTATTTATGAATTTTTATGTTATTTATCTAAATCTTTGCGTTTTGATTTTTATATCGGATATCTCGTTTTATTGCCGTTTTATTCTACAAATTTTAGTGGCATGTCCATCTCCGTTAAAAAATAGAGACTTTGTCCTGCAACGATCTTGGTTAGATACTGGTATAGAGCAGTTGATATTGAATCATTCCGTTTATCACAAAGATTATCCACCTAAGAAACACTTTGTACGAGCAACATCTTACCTCACAGGTAAAAATTGTTAGGAAACAAGTTGAAATGCATTTTGTGCGTATGCATATATGCATATAATATACATTATTACTCTTCCATATGTCCAAAAGTATTTATTACATTTAAGGCTATATTGTAAGGCCTTCGCGCAATGGAGACGGTTCCGAGTTGGGTTACGTATCGCACACAGACCCACATGGCAAATTACCTGTGTGGCTTGTTAATAAAGTTACACAAATATTTGCCCCTAAAGTGAGATATCTTATAAAGAGGGTATTATAGCAGAATTAAGTATCAAACAAATAAATGTAATATAATGCTTATGAAGTTCTATATTTTGCAGATGGTAAAAAGATTGCATAAAGCCTCTGTGGGCTATCCAAGCTGGAAATTACTTAACAATCCAAATTGTAAGCCTTGGCATTATCCCGAACAAATAATGGCACCTAGAATACGTATCGAAGAAGTAAGGAATAGCTTATTTTTGTACAAATTTTCATGTTTTGTGTGTATCGGTTATTATGTGCCTTATTATTTTTTCACTGTATATTTGAGAGAGATACATTCTTTTCTAAAATGGTAGTTTTATTTCTTTAAATTAAATTTTAACTTTATTTCTTTCAGTATTATTCCACATGTGTGTGTCTGTGTATATATTTATGACAATATTTTGCACTCGATAATACGTGCAATAAAGAGATCTATAGAAAAATAGACGTTGCTCTCTTCTCTCGTTTCTTTAATTGACAAATATATATTTTTAAAAGCCGATTCTATATGATACATATGCAAATTTTATTTCTACAATAGTGTGCTATTAATTCGTTTCAGTGCGTAAAATCTGCAGAAGAGAAGAATTCAAAATATAATTATGTAGACGAGTCTGATTTAAAGGAAAGTTTAGTTAAGGAACCTGCCGCGGTGGATAGCGATTAATTCTTAGTGATACAATAGAGAGAGAGAGAGAGACGTGAGGATTTTTAGGTAAGTAGGGTAATAGTGACTAGAATAATAAAAACGGAATAATGGAAAGTTCTATAGTTGCAGTATTACAGATAAAACATAATGGACAATTCGTACTATTCGTAAAGTTCGATTTGCATATTTCTTATATGTGATAAATTCTAATTACACATAACATTTTTAATATGTATGTATAACATTAAAAGTCAAGGGGTCACACGTTCAGTTACTATATGCGAAATCGCCTTATGTGCGGACGTGTGGATGTATGTAAACGTCAACAAGAATGACTATTGGTGGCCTGCTTTGCATTAGGCACTAATTTCAAGCCAGGTTCGTTATTGGTATTGTTAAAGCGCGCAAATATAAGTATAATAAGAAGATGCCGCACAATATGGAAGGTATACTCTAAAACTTTTTTTATAATTTATATCACCGTGTGTACGCGCGTTCACACGCGCGTATGTATGAAATAATCACCTAATCTATCTTCTATATTGTGCATATTGTATGTACACACATCATTGTTATTTATTATACTAAATCTTAATATATACGAAATAATTGCAACTTTTTGTAGCATCGAAGAATATAATGAGAGTAGATGGTAACAAGTTTTCAGAAGATTCAGCTAGCATTTCCGTCAAAGCTATATGAAAAAAGAACGTGTTTGTTATGTAAAAAAGAAACACTTTTTTTCTATATACGGATACCTAAATGTGTTACAATTTTAATGTAAAACGAAGAAGTAGTTTAATATCGATAATAAATTTGAACACACGCGCACGCGCGCGCATATATGTATATATATATATATATAGATATATAGATATATACGCACACACATACGCATGATACACACGCTATATATGACCGATCCTTTTTGTTATTTTAAATGAATTTTATTCGCAATGGTTCTCCATTTCTTTTGGCAAGTATACCAATAATTGCGCACGAACAAATACGAGTACATGACGAGTATAAGTGATAATAATACTACATTTTTCTCATAATGTCTTGAATTTACGTGTACGAAAAATTCTGTAAAACTTGCGTCAAATTTTAACAGCGTATTAAAAAGGAAAAATAAATAAATTTTCATATTAAAGTTTCCATCGATCGATGCAAAATCAAAAGATTTGGGCAAATTAGATTTACAAATACAGATGGAAGATTACGCATTCGTGACGTTTAAGACAAACAACCTTACGAAATATTTTGTATAGTACATTTCATGATATAAATGGATATGTACTAATTAATTAACGAACGAGACGGCCTAGAAATTTGAATATAGATGTAAGGATGAAACTTGATACATCAAATCTTAATTCTACATTTTTTTAGTTTGCGGAAAATGCAATAAAAATTTATACATCGTAAATGATTACTTTGTAAAATTCACAATAAAATGTTTTCAAGTGTTTTCGGCTTTTATTACCGCGGCTAATTATTACAGAGAAGAGCTTATGTGTACAATTCAAGTATTGATAATGCAAAACGAAAAGAAAATTGCAAGATTGACTTTGTTGACAAAGGATTTTGAGAAATAAGCTGATAACACAATAACAGTAAGTTTTTGATATATGATAAATTCAATTTTATTTGATTACCCAGTTTTTTTTCTGGGCAGTGTGAAATGAAATGTATAATCAGCTAAATGTCATCAGCAGCGTTTCTAGAAATACAACTGTGTATAAATTTGCTTCACAATCTTGTATCTGTTTACATTTTTGTAATTCGCAGGCGGTTATATTAATGGGGCAATACAGATCATTAATTCTTTTGAATATTTTATCTTATGTATATTTTACATATCTGCCGAGCGTTCTTTTCTTCTTTTATCACCGATTGTGTTACCTTGAATATGGAATTATATTTTTCGGCCTAGTGTGCGCAAACGCGCGTTTAAGCACCTGTATGATAATGGAACAATATATGTACGTCACCGCGTCACTATTATCCGAATATCGCTTCCCAAGTTCCCACTCGTTATATGGATACTGCATCGGGTGTACTATTCGGTGCTCATGATTCAATAATGAAGTAAATAGTGAATCCTCGGCGTAGAGTTTTGAGAAGAGACAAGCGTATACTTGCCGATGAGCACCGTCATACAATAAGAAAAGGAAAAGAGTGTTTGCGCTGTGACAAAGATTTGTAAACATTTAAATTCCAACAAAAAAAGAAAGAAAGGAAAAACACTATTCACTCGCATTGTCGAGAATGTTTTGTAGGTGCAACGAGAGAATTAAACAATGTAATATCTCGATCGAAATAGGAGCTATACACAGCTACAGCGATCGTGGTATATACTATAGTTTTACATTGAAACCATGAATTCTCGACACGATTGTGGACAGAATTGGCGACAATTGGCGGCGGGATTCTGCAAAAGATCGAGTCTCGGAGATGTTTTACGTATTTTATTTGTAAGGTACATTAGAGGAGATACGTATTACTCTAAGTGGATAACGCGACATGGAAGTCAGTCTGTGGCCGCCAGCAGTCCTTGTATATTCTCTTTTCAATCGGATGAGTGCAGAGTTCTGTCGAGAATTTTCGCAATCCTCGCAATCCTCGCGAGCGAGGATTAAAGTGCGATAAAGCGATCGCTCTTCTACATTCTCTTTATTATCGTTTCATTTCCATTCGTATCGTATCGATTTTGCGTTGGATCAGTTTGCGAATCGCAGTGCGCGCGCCGGACGCCGTAACGTCGTGTACGATTAGAAGAATCAGGAATTGTCTTCTGACTTTCGGGAAGGAAGGTTAAATATGTCCAATGATACAGATGAATTGCATCCGGAATCGCGCGCGTTGCCTGATGACAAAGAGTTTATAGAAAAATCGGCGGATGAGGATTCTCGTTCAAACAACGACGGTACACAAACGGTAATACCGCAGAAGCATACAAACGTTGCTGAATGCGAAAGCATATTAACATCGATTGATAAATACGAAAACAATCTTCTTGTGCCTACGATTGAAAAAGCGGAAACGGATGAAGAAAATGGCGAATACGAGGACGATAAGACAATATCGATTATCGATAAGGAAACGCGATATAATTCCAAGGTAAAAAATCTTTCCTTTCCTGATTTTCTTTCCTGATTTTTAAATATAAATGTGAATAGGCCAAATGTGTCGATCACCGCGGATGCGTTGGTGCGTAATAATAATTTTTGTGAATTCCCTGTTCATATGCGAACTGCGCGCCGCGCATATTCGTCGGTCTTGAGAAACACAATTCTTACATGAACCCGGAATTAATTCACATGTTAAATTGACGAGCAATTTAATAATTTTGATGCTAACAGGCATCTATAAGATCCCCCCCCCCATTTCCCCGAAAAACTGTAAAGAAATTATTGCGAAAAATAACACCTCATTTGCAACCAGGATCCGTGGTGCGGGCGTCCTCCTACCGCAATTTGCATGAACAGGGAATTCACAAAAATTATTATTACGCACCAAGATCCGCGGTTGACCGACACATTTGGCCTATTCACATTTATATTTGACAATTTCGTCGGTCCTAATCTTATTATTATTTAAAATACGTCGCCTGAAACTTGACGTTTATCCAACATTAATATATCTGTTATTGCGAAGAATATCACCACATGCCTCGATGGTCGAATTGGTAGGACGCCCGCACGGATTGATGGGGGAGATCCTGCAGGTTCGAATCCTGGTTGAGGTGTTATTTTTCGCAATAATTTCTTTACAGTTTTCGGAGAAAGAGGGGGGGATCTTATAGATGCCTGTTAGCATCAAAATTATTAAATTGCTCGTCAATTTAACATGTGAATTAATTTCGGGTTCATGTAAGGACGCGAATATGCGGCGCGCAGTTCGCATAAACAGGGAATTCACAAAAATTATTATTACGCACCAAGATCCGCGGTGATCGACACATTTGTCCTATTTACATTTATATATTTGACAATTTCGTCGGTCCTAATCTTATTATTATTTCTATTTTTAATTCGTTCGATCATCGATGATTCCAAATTGCGGAATTATTTCTAAATCAAAGGCCTAATATCCCCAAAAATTATCTCTGTTGAATTACATCTGCGTTAAATATTATATTCGATTTAGCAATAAATAGAAGAGAGAGAATAATTGTACCGTGCATGCAAATGCCTATGTCTTGAATCTATTTCCAAGGTTAAACTGTTTTAATTTTATTTTGATTAAACTGCTTGTATAAACTTTTGAGACGTAGCAGATCTGCAATATTAAATCGCGACTATCGTCGATACCATCTGAAATATTTTATCAACGGGATCGTAGGAAGAAAAGTCGTATATATGCTTTGGAAACGTTGGCTACCTCGTCGAGAAAGCATTTAAACTGAAGAAAGGATCATCGGAAGACTTAAAATGGTCGAAAAGCAAGAAACAAGCGTTATCTTTACTCGATATATTGATCTCTACGAGTATCGTTGGCCCTTTAACGATCGGCTTTTGGAGAGGTGTATGGACAAGCATGGATCGTCATGCAGAATTGTGAGTAACAAAAGTAATAGGGGAATCAAATCGAATAATTGCGAGATGTGTGAGAAGCTGAACGTGCAAAGCTGAAAATGAAATACACTTTGATATTTCTAGAACAGACGTGGCCAAACGGTCGATCGCGGACACTCGGGCGACGGGCGGTCGATCGCGTGGCAACTGACAACGTGGAAATTGACAATACCTAATCGTTGTAATTGCAATGTAACCATAATTAATTTCATTATTGCTGTTTTATGCCCAATTGCAATACAAACACATCGCAAATAAAATAAACATGCTTATTTCACCTTTATATATAAATCTAAATCACTGCGACAGTGAACGGTAGATCGCGACGATGGGGTGAGTATAGGCAGCTGAAAGTAGATCTTGGTGCTTCTAAGTTTGGCCACTTCTGTTCTAGACGAAGCTAACAGTCTTTGTTAAATCGTTCGAGATTAGAACTGTTTGTGTTAACTCGCGATAACACCGTGAAATTATTAACGATGATTAATGATTAACGATTACGAATTGTATCGGTTTTGTCGCTATCGTATCGTGACATTTACTTCAACGATATACAATACTTTGCTCTGAATATAATTATACAAGTAAAATTGTAATATCGGGCCAACTGCAAAATTAACTGCTACCCCCCTCGCAAAGGACAAACGATGCGATCCTACCGGGATAGCTTTCTACATGCGCGGATAAAGCTAGCACTAGATTATGCATACACGTTTCACTTGATGTAAGAATGAGTGGAATGTAGTCGACGAATTTTTACGCACGACCTTGCAGTTCGCAGCGAATTTTCGATGCCGTTAGCGCGGTTTCGATCGTCAGGTATAGTGATGGGACTATCTTGTCTATAGTCGGAATATCTAATGTATAAAAAAAAAACTAATGTGTAAATACATATGTTTTAGTAATGGATTTACCAAGTGTCGATATATATGTGAAGAGTGGTCAATTCGAGTTTCATGTATCACGTGGCATGACAAGTGCATTAGATAATGGCGACCAATGGCGACCTAAACTGGCTAATGGCTTACACCGAAAGTTAACTACGAGTTGGGGCATTCCTACTTAGCAGGAATGGCTGGCTTGTAATTTCTTGCCTCTTAAGGGGATCCTGGACTGGATCGAATTACCGACATTTATATATTTGGACCTATATCTTTCAAGTGGCTTTATAGATCACAAAATCCTTTTACAGAATTAAAGTATATATATACTAATGAACAGTGGAAACTATCATATTTTATGTTAAAACTGAAAAAAAATGTTAAATAAAATAATATTTTAAAATAATATTTTATACTATACAGGGTGTCCTATTTTAATCTATCACCCCGATTAAAACGGTTATATATAAATTTACAAAAAAATGTTTCAAACAAAAGTTATAGAATTTCGAGGGGGACATCGCTTATGATGGACATTTGTTTTTTCTAGGTGGAGGTGTTACTGAGATTTGAAGGTGACCTTTGTTTTTTTTAATGGAATTATATGATTTTTTTCTATAATATAATATCTCTAGTTATTTGGTATATAAAAGTATTAAGGTAAGGTTATCAAAAAATCAATAGTTTGCGAGATATTTTATATTTCATTCTGGTATATTTTGACGATGAAATATAAAATATCTTGTAAACTATTCATTTTTTGATAATCATACCTTAATATTTTTATGTACAGAATAATGGGATGAATCAGTTGGTGTATAAAGAAAACACATATTTGCTTTTAAAAAAAATTATGGAACTTGTGTAATGTGCAGTTATATACTTTTTTGAAAAGCAACCATGTGTTTTCTTCACATCAATTGATTCATCCTACTATTCTACGCATAAAAGTATTAAGGTACAGTTATCAGAAAACGAATAGTTTACAAGATATTTTATATTTCATGTCAAAATATACCAGAATAAAATATAAAATATCTCGCAAACACTATTGACTTTTTGATAACCTTACCTTAATACTTTTATATACCAAATAAATAGAGGAATTATATTATATAAAGAAAATCATATAATTCCATTTAAAAAAACAAAGGTCACCTATGTTCCAGCCAGACTTTGAGATTTTATAGGAAATTTAATTCTGAACAAAAAATTTCCTATAAACATGGGTCGAAAAATGCTTCCTTAAAAAGTTAGCGCCTAAAAACCTTTAAAATTACGGTTATTTTATACATTTTTACAAATATCAGGTCAAGTATGTATTTTTAAATAAAAAGTACCGAAACAAAAGTTGTAGAGAATTAAATTATCTTTCAAATGAGTTGTACTGGAGATAGTTGGTATGTAGAGCTGTCAGTTCATAAAAACATTTACTTACATAAAAAGTTCTGTATGTTTATGTATACAAAAAATGAACACTTTCCACTATTCAGAATAAATGCAGAAACAACAATCAATCGTTGAAATTCAGATTGATAGCCTAGAAAAAGAGATATTTCCAAATGAAAATTTGTGCGTATGTATGCGTACAATATTGATGTAGTAGTATATAGTGATGTATCGATGTTTCGTAAATCGTATGTATGTATTGTAAATCGATCGGTAAAGTCGGCTCTCGCGTCGGAGTTCGGGGCCGTCACTCCAGCATCCCCTTAAGTAACGCAGAATATTATCTTGTATTTTCTTTTGTTGTTATTATACAGTGGTTTGTCATCAATCACAAACAGAACGGAACAGCTTTTTAGTTTAAGATTTCAGACACAAGACAGTTATTATGCGTTACTTGGGACAAAGACTTGGAGCATAAAACATTGTTTTCAAATTATAAGTCAGCCATTCTGCTAAGGCCCTTAACTACGTAGAGAGTCAAAAGATAAGACATATTCTTCGTCGACACGATAATCAAGATGTAACGTGCCTTGATAACGCGCTAGCGTAATCAAGAAACATAGCGGTACAGTCCTCAAGTCTGCCAAGGATCTATAGATTTTTCCATCATTTGCACAGATGGCGAGACGTTAAATAATGGCCGCGTTTAGCGGAACGTTTATTTTGCAACTGTTGGAAGTTTTCTTCGCTGAGATTGTTGCAAAATAAACGTTCTGCTGAACGCGGCCATATTGTTCTTAGTGCTCATTACGTATCTAGAAGGATGTATTTTGGAACATGTATTTAAGAGAATTTTGTTAACAGGTTTCCCAGCTGGTTTTGTTTTATATTCGGTGCAGTTTTGCACGCAACATACACGATCTTCAAAGATCAATTTCACAACGTCTACATGAAGAAGTGGGCTAGATTAAGCTGGCGAAAACGACTGCCTTATCGGGCGTTACGAGTTCTGTACACTTACACCTTTGGAATAGCGTGCATCGCGCATTGGCGGGGTGGCTGGATCATCATTGATAATTATCTATTTATGCACATGTGGTAAGTCAACATTTGTGACGTTTCAGCGACGACGAATTTCTCATTCGTCTCTATAACAGCGAGCGAAGTAGAGGATCAGGAAACGAGATGGAATTTATTTGGATCGATTTGACAATAGCAGGCAGTTTATTAATTGTTGCGTTTCGCGATATATCCCTATAGGATAACAACGTCTCTGACATGTTCGCTACTGGCGTGCCTGGCGATTCTACGTTCCATCCGAAACCTGACAGCAACTCCATTCGTAACCCTTATCGATACGCCGAGTCGCGCATTTCAATTTCCTACTAGATATAACGTGGTAAGTTAAAAATTGAATAATCTAGTTTCTCTTCGATAAGACAACTGCGCGACGGTACGTATTTGCGACACCATCTGTAATTCTATTTGTGATATGTTTCGAGGATCACACGTTTATATAATTGCAATTATATATACAGGGTGTTTCCTAAGTAAGTAGAAAAACTTGAAGGGTATATTCCTTGGCTTATTTTAAGAAGAATAGGTCCTATAAACATGTGTCTTAAACTGCTTCGTTTTAAAAATACAGGTTGTCAAAGTTGTGCAAAATAAAATGAAAATTTCGAAATTTTGGAAAACACAAGAGGCAGTTTTCGTAGAGATTTAGTTCGGAATTAAAAAAAAATTTTTTAAATCGAGAGATAGGCCAATGACGGTCATAGCAGATCTAAGTGCTCCAATAATATTAATGTATGACTTTTCTATAAAGCACTTAGATCCGCTATGACCGTCATTGGCCTATCTCTCGATTTAAATTGTTTATACATATATGCGGTCTTATCCTAATTATTAAAAAACAATTGTTTAACTTGGAAAAAAACAGTGGCGTACCATTCTTTTATTAAAAAATTTAATATGATTACCCGCATACGCACGCCCCTGGTGAATCTAAAAATGTTTCATTGGTACTGGCAATTCTTAATACCACATATGTGGAACGTCCCTAGTAGCACAACTTATTGATGCAATATTGGCTAGCAATATATATCCAATTTTTCCCATATTGGTCCAATATTGTAAAGTAGACGCTGTCTGTTTTTTAGCTAATATTGAATTCTAATATTGGACCAATACATTAACTTTATCTTTAACCAAGATTGGCTAACAATATATATCCAATTTTTTATATTGGGTGTGAATTGATTCCCAATATATTGGTCCAACATTGTAAAGTAGACGCCTTCTCTTATTTAGCCAATATTGGTTATAATCATATAATTGTACTTTCCAAGTAAGTAACATCTCCTTACTCTCATCTTAGAATCCACTTTTGGGGACTCTCCTTTAAAGAATCATGTTATTAGAACATGAGTGAATAATCTCATAATGCTGCGTCTTTTATTCCATCTTGTATGGTTTTTTACTCACGAGAAATACGACAAGTCCGCGTCCAGCTGCAGTAGTGGTGCCGCGTATTGCTCATGGAAAATCTTGCTTGACCAATACACTTGCAATGTAAACGCAATACCGTGTAAGTATTGGCACGTAATATTGGCAGCACATTTACATTTATTTTGTAACCAACATTGGTGTCATCGTGGATACTACTATATTGGCAGCGTATTTAGATTTATTTTATAACCAACATTGGTGTCATCGTGGGCGCTGCAATATTGGCAGTGCACTTACACTTTGTTAACAACCAATATTGGCCTTGCATTGGCCCATATTGGCCAAGACATTCCCAATATAATCAATATTTGGCCAATATGAACCAATGCATTGCCAATATTCTGTGCTACTAGGGGGGTAAACCAAATTTGAGTAAAATGTCTTTAAACGTTCTCCAGAATTTTTCGAAATTTTTATTTTATCTTGCACAACTTTGACACTCTGTATTTAAAAAAAAAACGAAGCAGTTTAGGACACATGTTTATAGGACCTTTTCTTCTTAAAATAAGCCAAGGAATATCCCCTTCAAGTTTGTCTACTTACTTGGGAAACACTCTGTATATATGTATATATATAAACGCGCGTTTATACAAACAGATTTATGTAAAAAGAGGCTATAATGTACGATAAAATTAGCGAGTTATTTGCAATTTAAATTATCAGAAGCTAGCTCGTACGAACAAACGCTGCTCGAGTCCGCCTTCCGCAATGTTAAAGTGTGAGATAATCGACGCGACGATGTCGATTAACGCCGCGCGCGATTAGAATACTGATTACTGATCGGATCGCGAATCCGGATCGTACTGCGAGTCTCGTTTTCCACAGTCGTATTCGCAGTCCTTTACCGATCACCATCATGAAAACACCATAACGATACGTCCAGGTCCATTGTATACATTGTAATTTTGCAAAAAACCAAGTTTCTTCGCATGCAAGGATGATTCAAGGATGTTAGTCGGTTAGTTTTCGTTTCAAACCCCTGGCCTTATTTTCTTATATACGATTTCGTAGTCTCGATCTCTTACGCCGCTTTGACAATCGTGCGCGCTTCGTGACAATCGCTTCTTTGATTACCGCCTGAAGAGCCGCCGACCCTGTACTCAATTGCCAAATGGTGTTTAACGATTGTACATATGGTATACAGAGAGAGAGAGAGAGAGAGAGAGCGATACACAGTACTCTTGTACCCTTAGAGGTTAACCATCAATATGTATATCAATTTTTATTTTTAGAGCTAATACTCTCTAAAGGTTTATTTAGTTTTAGATTTATTCCCCCAAATTCAATTCTAAAATGGTTATAAATTTTATTTTCCATTATCCGAATACTTTTACCAATAAACCGCGTGATGTTTTCGTTATAATAATCCGATAATCAATGTGGATATATTGAAGCCATATTTTTTCTATATAGCAAAGTTAAGCATTTGTTGCCGTTTTATCCAATATTAAACTGTATAATATCCATTTGCGCATATTATTTAATAATTCTTCATTTTTATCTGTAAAGCTTGATGTGCGTAATATTTGTAATATTATTCAATTCTTTGAAAATATTACAATGTTCTTCTTTTCTCCTTTAATTTTACAATTATTATTACAATTATTAAAATTGATACTCTCATTGGGTAGGCTTTATATGTTTTTGTATATGCGTGCGAGATAAAAGTGCCAACTCGTTTAATTGTTTTCTGCAGTAGGTTGTAAAAGAGAATCTTTTTTTTCAAGCGTTATCACAGGAGTCGTCTTGAACGCGAAGCTGACTTGCGAAGATTCAGTCGCAATTCCAATGAAGCGTCTTATCGAGTTTTTGCGCCAGGTTTTGCGTAGATATCATATTAGACTGATAAAATCATAGTTCGCTTGATGATTACGCATAAATTCTTGAATCGCGTAAGCATATCCTACACGTATGCTATTCACTTTCATTCCTTAACGCGACAATTGAATCTTAACGCCTCCCAAGGATCTTTCTTCATCTCCTTTAAGGAGAATTCTTCCCCTTAAAATTGTTGAAATTGTTTCTCCAGCATATTATGTACTTTTAAACCCCGAACGCGTCTATACAAAATTTGTCGATTAGAAATGTGTGGAAACGATAAGAAGGAACTGCAAAGAAACGCGATACCCGCGAGTACAGTCGAGAGCTCTTGCAACTTTGCAAATAGAAAAATCACAACGTCTCGGTCGTGTCGCGCGGTTTTCCCCGGAAGTTTACGAAACGCTCTCATCTCACATCGATTATCGTGCATTGATAATAAAGATACGCAGGCACTGCGATTGTATGTGGACGTAAACCAACATTTCTTATCTGTAAAAGAAGCGCGCGCTATCCGTTTTTTTCGATCGTATTCGCGACGTGGATTATCGATCGGTTGTAACGATTGCATCGCATTTGTCATGCCGAGTAATGATTTTATCTGCGAAATTTAGACGCGATTATTTCTTCTCTATCAGAAATTCCCGATGACGAGAAAGTTAAACGTATAATATCATTGCTAAATATAGCAACGGGAAAGAAACGTAATCTGGTTTCAAATATTGTAAATCGGTTGAGAGAGAGGGGGGGAGAGAGAATCATTACAATTTCATACAGTCGTTTCTATAAATGATGTGACGAAACAAGTAACGTTATACAGATTTAGCTTCGTGATTAATATAGATACAGCTACCGTTTGTATCTATTATTAATCTATTTGAGATGTTTTCTATTAAAATCGATACGCGCGACAGTATATGCGTTCGAGAGAGAGTATGCATGTTACAAAGCTCATACTCTGTGTGAGAACACCCTGAAAAATTATTTCTTGAAGAAACAAAAATTTTGTAGATATATTAAAATTTTTGTGTTGTTACAGGGCCAATAAAATGATTTGTTATTCCAACAAAATAATTTAGTTAAGTTTCTCTACGTAGGCGTCCTCATATTTTTAATTGCAATAACAAATTATTGTTTCTACAGTAAATAAATAGTAGCAAATTATTCTTTCCTCTGTATAATTAATTATTGCTTATTAACGTTAAAAAAAATGATTTCATTATCCAAAATTAAAATTTAATGAAAAAAATCATGTAACATTTTGCATTTTCCAAGTGTCTGGAAAAGTATATGACTGTTGCATAATGTAAAAAAAATCAGCCAACTCTGAAATATTTTGTCAAGTTAATAAAAAATTAAATAATATTGTATCAACCAATTTTTTTAGACTGTTTTTATTAAAAATAGAAATAAAAAGTGTTTCGTTAATCTCGGAACAAAATTTGTCATATCAACAAGTGTTGTGTTAAACCAACTAATAATAAACTCCAGCAAAATAATTCAGTACAATGCGAACAATTACGTCTTGTTCATTCATTAAAAAATGTCTTTATTTTTACATAATATTTTGCCAATAAAACAAAATAAACAAAAAAATTGGTCAACAACATTGTTTTGTCGTTATTGCAAATCAATTTTTTTGGGTGCAGTATTCGCAAGTATAGACGCGAATAATTTTCAGATTAATGTCTACGGAGCAAATCTGATATTAATCTGATATTTAATTTAATTTAATTTTCAATATCTTCCATATCATCCTTTCAATATGGCAGAGTAGATCTTGTGACCCTGACGAGGCTCGCTGGAATGAATTAGGGGACGAAGGTGAGAAGATGTTGTAACCCAAGCTTGATTGACACACAAAAAGGAGTCGATTAGCGATGATTTTGGTTAAAGCGTCAATGACTAAATGTACGAGGCAGGAAACATTGTCCAGAAAAAAATAACATCAAGGTGACTAAAAATTATTCCATTGTAGTCGAATCGTGTTCTTCTTTATCGGAGTAAAATAGACGAGATTATTTTTATAATTTGACCGTTTCTCGTTGGCTATTGGCCAACTATTTAGCTTTAAATGCTTTTTTCTAAAAATGCTTTTCTCTCTCTTTTTCACTCTCCCCTTACAAGTATTTAAATATTCTTACATTTTCTTCTAGGTCTGTCTCTAGCCGCGCACATTGATTTCATTAGCTATTCTGAACAGCTATACAATAATTTCGCGTATTCGTCGTGTGTTGGATCACAAGCTTCTTCGTTAAGATATATATATAATATATATACTCAAGAGATGATTTACTTCCTTAAATCAAATATCCAAAATGGCCAAGCAAATCGAGCGCATCAGAAGATAAAAGAGATAAGTTGTCGTCGGGGGTTCGTCGGGGGTGACAATTCGGTCAGCTTCCTATACCGAATCGTCTTGGAATCGTGCATTATCGCGGGAACGCGTGTGGTTGTCATCGGCTGCCACCGATCGTTCTAATCGGTGATAGCACCGCGATACACGATGGAACGAGGCGATTATAATGTATACGCATCGCGTAGGTGGGGATCATCGGCGTAGGAGAGAACGAGGGAGGAAAGGAGAGCATACCGCTGGTACTGTCCTCCTCATCCTCCGTGCCGGTGGTCCGCCGCGCGAGCGACGACGTTGTTCGCGATAATGCAATAGTGCTGGTCCGCGCGTTTAGCGGTTAGCGGTTGATAAAAGATAGCGGTTATACCGAAGACAAGTCAGTAGTCAACCCGACCGCTGCCCGACCGGCCGCCCGACCGGCCGCTGATCGCTTGATCAAGTTCGTCGGCCCTAAGCGCGTTCGGACGAGGGTTGTGGACGAGGTGGATGCGGCGGCGAACTCTCTCACATATCTTTCATTCTCTCATCTCTTCGATCCTAGCGACGATCATCCTTTCCGACGAGTTTCGAGAGTGGATTGTGCGATACCGGATTTGGATAATATTCGAGGAGGAACACGAGGAGGAGAACACGTTTCATAGCGAATTCACCACTGGAAGAAGCTTCGAGACGAGCATCGTTAACCCAGATTATGCTTTCTTAGAGCGTTAAAAAATTGGCTTAAACTGACGAATGAGTACGACGAAAGAAGGCATGCTATCGTCCTTTCTAAATGGTAGACTCGTTTGCAATGTCACGACGATGGTGATGAGGACGACGACGATGAGGATGAGGACGACGACGACGACGACGACGACGACGACGACGATTACGACGACGACGACGACGATGACGGCGACAATAACGAAAGTTAGTTTTGACGAATGAAAACCAAATCAAATTGGAATTGAATTGAACGTCATAGTCTGTCAGAAATGTCATCAGAAACAAAACGTCGAACGTGCGTTCGCGTCTAGACGAGTCGCCGCTCATTTCTTCAAGTTGACTACGCGTCTCTCTTCGTTTATTCTTTCCTTCCTTCCTTTTTCTTTCTTTCCTTCTCTCTTTTCTTCTTTCCTTCCTTCTTTCCTCTCCCCCCTCTTCCTTCTTTTCTTCTTTCCTTTCTTCCTTTCTTCCTTCTTTCCTTTCTTTCTTTCCTCGTTCCTTCTCTCCCACTTTCCCGTCTTTCCCGCCTTTCTTTTTTCTTCCCCTTCCAATTCTCCTTCTTCCTTTTTTTTTTCCTTTCTTCCTTCCATCTTCTATACTATTGAATATATAATAATTTCGAGGGTGCAAAACCATGCGTAATGACCAGCGGCACGACTACTAAATTCGATTCGGATTGGGTAAGGATGGTCGAGTTGCGTGCGGCTGGTGCCAGAATGACTGGAAGCTTAGACACGAGATCGTCGAATCGTCTACACTATGCCATTTTAACCATCTTGGATACGATATTCTCCGCGCTCGTGGCCGCGCCAGCGGTGGTCGGTTACTGGCGCGGCACCTGGGAACTCAGCGATTTCTACGTCTATTCGGACGAGCCGGTGTTCAGTAGCTTCGCGTCGATTACGGTCGGCTTCACCGGCCTGTTCGCCTTTAGCGTGTTGCAGCACGGCCTGGACGACGTTCTGCATCCGGACAAGCACCGGCTGTGCTATTATCTCGGCTCGCGATTCTACACCGGTGTATTCGGTTTCTGCTGCGTGAACGCCTGGCGCGGAGCCTGGAAGGCCCTGGACATCTACACGGAACTGACACCCGGCACTGTCTCCGCCACGACCATCGTCAGTCTCCTTGCGCTCGGGATCATGCGCGCGGTCCGCAATGTATCCGCGCCACCGTTCTCGCTCGTTCTCGACTCGTGTCCGGGTTACTTTGAAGTGCAGACTATGTTTCGCGTCAATGTAAGTACGATCGCATCGACGATGTCGCTTTCTCCTGAAGGTACACGCTCGGAATGCCCGCTCGGGGTGTGCGCCGCGGGATTCGAGTCGCGTCGCATGAGGTCTTATCTTATTATGCTCGTCACGATCGAATTACGATCTCGCTTCAATCTTTTCTTTTTTTAAAGTTTAAATTTAAAAACACCGCTTTACACTTGCGCTGTAAGATTAGTATTGTAATCATGCGTTGTGTGCGTGTGTGTGTATGTGTGCGCGCGCGCGCGCGCGCGCG
>NJRL01000879.1:59767-80001 GCA_003063815.1 Aphaenogaster rudis
CTCTCTCTCTCTCTCTCTCTCTCTCTCTCTCTCTCTCTCTCTCTCTCTCTCTCTCTCGATACGCTTAATTATATCTGTCATCTTTGAAGTGGGGAGATAACATCTTTGCAAAATCGATCCAAAATCGATATTTTAACAATTATAAATTTTGCATTCTTCCTTTTCACAAATCTACAAATATCGCTGCGCTGGAGGTTAGCGATGGAGGAAAATAACTTCAGATAAGATAAAGATCATTTTTGCATTGGCGTTTTATGTACCCTCCCGTTAATATGTTATCGTGATGATGAATATCACGGGATTGCAACGCATTCCGATATTGTTATATATTTAATATCTACCATTTCTAATATTACTATTGCTATTTGTAATGCTAATTTTGCGATCATGCGATTACAGAATACGAGGGACTGGTCGTTGTACTTACTGGATTGTGCCTTCAGCGTCGGGGTCGTGGGTACGTTGGTTGTCTTTGTCTGGAGAGGAGTTTGGATCCTCATCGACATTTACCTGTTTCCAGAAAACCCCGGATATTCTGCCGTTGGCTCACTGGTAAATATAAACCTTTCGCATCGACAATCAACGATATCCAGCTCTCATCCCTATAAGACGATCGCTGATTCAATTATTTTGCATTACATACTGTAACTGTATGTACAATACTTACTCGCTCACGCGACACGCGCACCCTCACGTCAATCTGCGTGTGCCCGTTTTTTCAAATAAACATATCAAAATTTCATATTTAATTTTATTTTTTTATTTATCTCTATTCCAGAGTCCTAGCACACACACGACACACACACACACACACACACACACGTACACGCACACGCACACGCACGCACACTTTGTATCAGCCGTTGTATAATATTATTCCATTGTTTATTAGCGGGAGCAAGTCTATATGGTAACGCAAAAAGCAAAATTATAAGAACGTTGAAATTACAAGCAATACGATAACGTAATGAGATGAGGAAAGAGAGAAAGGAGGAAAATAATAATAGTAATTGTAATACTAATTGTGTAAGAACAAGTATGAACATGGAGCGATAATAATAACAGGATAGTAGTAGAAAAATAACGATAATAGTCATGTTAAATCTCATAGTTGTAACACACAAATGTGTCTACATTCAATGTCTAACAAACGTGTGCGCGATAATAAGAATCGCATCTTAAAGATGTATCGTCACGGTTTTAAGCAATTTAAGCATTTCGATCCATAAATGGAAAATTTTTCGTAACGCACACTATCTGATATCATCAGCACACGAAATAATCCGCAAGCACTTGTCAGAGACTAATACCGTCGTATCACTAAACGTGGAACGATTAAATTGGCAAGATTTATGTCACGTGATAAACATTACAAAGTTCGATAAAATAAAAGAAATTTCCGACGATGTCGGAAGTCTTGAATAAAAGTGTACAGCCCCGATCGTTTTTCAATCATCGATCGCAGTCGATGTGAATACGTGGACCACGAGTAAAAGTTTAAATAACGTTACTCTCTCAACTTTTAAATGTCGCATATCCGTTCGAAGCTGCAAATTTTACATTATAGGCATATACGACGTACATGCGCTATGCTATGGCACTACACACGCCCCGGTAGTTCGATTATATAATTGAATATTCGCCAATTGCATGATTGCCGCGGCACATGGCACAATTGTCGGTGTATGCGTATGAAATGTTTTACATTATCCGTGATTCGTTACATTTCATCTCGTCGTGCCGCGACCGATGGCTTAAATTAAATTAAATATGACGAGAAAGAAATTTGTCGAATACTAGTTTTTAACGGTATATCGTTGATTTAATTTACTTTATTGGCATAAAAATCACTGAAAAAATCACTTGATTGTTTTCTTCTTCTTAGATTTTTTGGAACATTTTTTAGATTTGACGTCTAATTGTAACAGGTAGAGAAATCTCCTTTTAATAAAAATATTTACAGCGTACGAGAGAGAGAGAGAGAGAGAGAGAGAGGTTTTTTCCTCTCCTATCTCCATCACCAAACGAGAGATCTTTCCGTGTCTTTACATCTTCCGTTATACGCGATCGCGTAATCGAAGACTCGCCAAGTTTGCAATATCGAGAGATGTGAAAGTAACATTATCGTAACCGACCATTATCATTACCGAATTTCAGGCTGTCGGGTATTTTATAGTCGCCGTGACGTTTTGCTTGCAACCGCTGATGCGGTATATCTGCGCGCGTCTTCAGGGTTTGGTTCGCTTGATGGTCGCGGATGCTTTTCTTCTTCTGAGCTTTCTGGGGACCGTGAACGTCTGGCGCGGTATATGGAACGCGCTGGATCTGTGGTTGCTGCCAGACAATCTGGAATTGTCCTGCTGGATCACTCACGTCGGCTGCTTCGTTTTCCTCGTCCTTCTCAATTGTAGCAACACCATTCTAGTTCGTGGCGTTTACATTGATGCCGAGGAAGAGGAAGGACAATGCGTCGTGTTTCCATGTCACTATCTTCGATTGTTTTTCAAGGTAAGTGTGTCACGAGAGACAAGTATTCGTCGTCTATAAAAATTTAATAATTTTATACTCAATGATTTAATTATTGTTTTGTCTAACGTTATCGCTTATTTCCTGCCAGATCGAACGCGAGAAAAAGCAAGCGCGACAGCAGAAGTTGTTGGTAGCCTCCCAAGATTTGATCGGTCATACCGATGTAAATGAGAAGGACGGTGAAAATGGAACTCTCTTGCCGAATAATACCACGGTGTCAATTATACCTGCGAATGCGGATTCTCTTGCATAGATACGACACGAGAAATCGATTTTTTTCATAGACGCGAGTATCCAGGTGAGAAAGAGAGAGAGAGAGAGAGAGAGAGAAAAAAAGAGACCCAGGTAGCAAAAGTAGGAAGCGCAACCAGTAGATGAATAATATGTTTAAATTTTTCGTGCACGGTAAAGTAAACAAAGACTCTACCCGTTTCTCTGCTTCGTGTGTATACGACAGTTTCTTTAATTCTTCTACGATAAGTGTATCAATAATTTCCCTCTCAAAGTACACTACCTACAGTATACGATTTTTAGAGTTTCATGTTTTTATTTCGATTAGGAATATATAAATCCGATAGCCGTATGTATATAATTTTTTTTTCACCTGTAGAAAACAATACAGGTTAGCTACATTTTTACTAATATAAGGTAACTAAAGCAATCGAGAAACAGTATTCGGACCCAATTTAGATACTGAAGGAGTAAACAAGCTTTCTCATCAAAGATCTTTTTTACTTAAAATTATTACTGTTGATTACTACTTGCTAGCACTGAGGAACGTAGGGAGATCGATTGTAGCTTTCTTAGTTGCTGGAATGTAGAATGCTTGTTGCATTCTTCTCTGTGTTACCTGGGAGAAATGACAATGTGCTGTGTACGAAAATATAACGTGCATCAGCAAAATTGTTTTACGAGACGATTCTTTTGAGATCGACTCTTGGTCAATCTTGTGTGTCGACGGCTTTAAGACGGCATCACATAAGGAAGTGCGATAATTGTTGTAATCGTGCTTAATCGAAACTGAAATCGGAATATACGGGACCATACCTGATGGTGATACCTTCAGTTGCGACTCAGTTGCGTCACAGATTTATTCACGATATGCATTGGTTTCGAATTTATTGCACGGTGATATATATGTAGCTGCAATAGGCGTCAAGTCTCATTGTCGCTCTTGAATTTCTTTAATAAACATCTTAGTATTAAAAATCAATATCTTTTATCACAAAACAGATATCGTCAATCGTTTCTGTAGAGGTCTTTTTCACATGCTAGAAAGTCGCTCATGTCGCCAAGATTGGCGTAAATCAGTCGTGGCGCGATCGATAGCGAGGAACGATCGAAAGATCGAGTCGCACCCGGGGCTGGGTAGTACATACTTAATATATAGAAAATCAAGTACGTTACTCGTGTAACTCAGCGCGATTGACACGATTAATCCACGGATTATTATTAAGGAAACGTTTACGATAATAATAGAGCAAAGAGAAGAATACGATCGCGGAAGACGTATGGCTGTGAATGAATGTACCAAGTGAACGTATACAATACGTTTGCGATAAGACTCCGTATGATCATAGGTAGAACATTATTGCATGCTTTGCAATGCAAAATAGCAATGTGTACGATAAGTGATTTATGTGCCATTGAAGCAACGAAAGTCAAGAATTTGCAAGTAGGAATTAATGCTGCCGTTGAGTGTTTTATCTGTGAAATTTGTATAGTTGATTATATCCAGCCTAATGCGTACTACATAGATATACACGTACATACATAGATACATATATATGTACATGTGTAATGAATATATATAAAAAGAAAGCTATTTGTATATTTATTGTCCGGATGCGTATGCAAAGATAGACCCATTTTCCTATTATGTATATATATATATATATATATATATATATATATATGTTGTGTGTGTATGTAACTATATAGAGAGAAACAGACAAGGAGAACGGGGAAAGGACTTACCGAATAAATATTGATAACAGATGTTCATATGTATCTACTATTAATTTACTCATTTTTTTCAATGCAACTGTAATAGCCATTTAACATTGTAAAGCCAGTTTGATTTAGTTACATTCTCTGCATATGACGTGAAATGAATATATATTTAGTTTTCGGAAGAAGAAAGAGTAAATGAATCAAATATAAAAAGTGCAATTAAAACAAATCGAGATATATCAGCCTAGTAGCACAACTTATTGGTGCAATATTGGCTAGCAATATATATCCAATTTTTCCCATATTGGTCCAATATTGTAAAGTAGACGCTGTCTGTTTTTTTAGCTAATATTGAATTCTAATATTGGACCAATAAATTAACTTCATCTTTAAGCCAAGATTGGCTAACAATATATATCCAATTTTTTATATTGGGTAAGTAAGATTTCTTTACTTTCATCTTAGAATCCACTTTTGGGGACTCTTCTTTAAAGAATCATATTATTAGAACATGAGTGAATAATCTCATAATGCTGCGTCTTTTATTCCATCTTATATGGTTTTTTTACTCACGAGAAATACGACAAGTCCGCGTCCAGCTGCAGTAGTGGGGTGCCCCGCGTACCATGCTCATGGGAAATCTTGCTTGGTCAATGCACTTCCAATGTATAAACGCAATACCGTATATAAGTATTGGCACGTAATATTGGCAGCACATTTACGTTTATTTTGTAACCAACATTCTGGTGTCATCGTGGATACTACTATATTGGCAGCGTATTTATATTATTACTTTGTAACCAACATTGGTATCATCGTGGGCGCTGCAATATTGGCAGCGTATTATAGATTTATTTTATAACCAACATTGGTGTCATCGCGTGGATACTACTATATATTGGCAGCGTATTTAGATTTATTTTATAACCAACATTGGTGTCATCGTGGGCGCTGCAATATTGGCAGTGCACTTACATTTTGTTAACAACCAATATTGGCCTTGCATTGGCCTCCATATTGGCCAAGACATTCCCAATATAACCAATATTTGGCCAATATGAACCACAATGCATTGCCAATATTCTGTGCTACTAGGGATATGTGTACATTCTGAAGATTGATTCATTTTCAATTTGGATTTGACAACCTGATCGTAATTCAATATTATACAACGATGGATAAAAAAACGATTCTCCAACGATTTCACGAAAAAAAAAAAAAAATGTTGACGATTTCTCGTCGTCGATAGTTTCAACGAATCATCTTCATCATACCACATAGAGAGTTTTGCATCGGGCGAGGCCTTGGATAACAACAGCGATAGATTGAACGTTACAAGTAGAATGTAACTTTTCTCGTATTCTGTACACCCCGTAGTTTTTACTCTTGTGCTCGGCAATTACTACGTCATAGCGTACTAATAACTAATTAGCTGTGTGTGTGGGACGTAATGACGGGACAATAGACGGCAGTCACGATGGATGGGAAGTGCTTAGTTTGACGATAAATGCTTGCCCCCCTGGCCTACATTTAATGTTTCCACAATGAACAACTCCCTCGTGACGAGGGAGGAGCGAGATCAATTGCCATTGGCTATTCGTTCCTCTTTTGTATTTATGTTTTAACGTCATTCACAACACAATCATTCTGTATATTACTGTTATCGTAGATGAAGCATTCTTTATGATGTTGAGCGTATAATGCTTTTTCTACACTTGTAATGTAACAAATATACTTGTAAAGATGTTCTCACGACATACGCATACGACACAAAGTCGCGTATAGTCGAATATAGAGAAATGTCTCGGTTTCTTTTCGCGTTCGAATAATTAAAGTTTCAAAAGGATTAGACTGCGCGTTGATCGATTCTCGATCGATCGCGTTTGATGAATCAATGTCAACGTGGTAGGGTGATCTATTTGGGGAGGCGCGGCGCGCGACGTAAACGTCGCGCAACAAGAATCAGCCAGCAAGGTGAGTCGTGGCAAAAGGTGAAGCGTGCAGCAGCATCTCTCCCCATCTCTATAACGAGAACGACTGCGCTCAACTCTGCAACCGGAGTCTGTGTGCCTCTTTGTGTGCATTCTGTCTACCTCCGATATATTTGAAACCGCGACTCTTGGACAAGACGCGAATATCGACGCAAACCTTTCCGTTTTATTTAATTTCGAACAGGATGGCGGCGGCGGATGATCCCCTCTGCCAGGAACCTTTAGTGTCCGTCGAATTTGAGGTTTTCGGGAAAGTGCAGGGTGAGTATTATCGGATATTATTCATTCCGACACGACGCGCCGCGACATTGGGGCTACAATATATCATATCAATCTCTTACTTGCCGCAACGAATAGCCAAACGATATCCCCAAACCGAGTTCGATCCTCACACAATCACATCATCTTCAATATCCCTCGTAAGAGACAAATTATATGAAACACTGAACAGGATTCCAATCTGAATTGCCACGTATATGTATACATCAATAGATTGTGAATATTGTTTTTTAACACGTCGCGCAACTTGGCACGTTAGATTTTCTTCATTAAATGTAGTAAACTTGTCTACTTTTTTCTCTCTACTCATGCATAATCTTACATGTAACAGCTGTGTTAATTACTTCTTAATCCTAACATTTTATATAGCTGCATATCTGCGTTCGATTAAAATGTTCCTTTGACATTTGTAGCATTTTAATCAGCACATCAGTCCTATGTATACGTGCACGCATTCAACGTTCGATATATGTGTTGAGCGTAAATGACAATAGCACATGTATCTCTTTATGTAAGAATTTGGCATCTATTTGGCTCATTGTTCAGCAGAAATAAAGAAATTCTTTGACGAAATTGCAGGTGTATATTTTCCAAAGTACGTAAGGGATATATGCCTGCAATTGAGAATTTGTGGTTGGGTGAAAAACAGTAAAACTGGCACAATCCTCGGGAAGATGCAAGGCCATCGAGCGCTTGTTGATCAGATGTAAGTCTTGAACCTGAATCTGTCCACTTTATCGATCTCTGGATCGATAGCGAGTTGGAAAAAAAACTTAATTTCGTGTATACATATATGTATGTACGATGGTGTTTGTGCGTACTTGTGTGTGATTCCTTGATCGTATGTGGCCTTGATTAACAATTGCCATGTAACAAGTGGTGCGATATGTCGAAAACTGACTTTAATAACGATTTAATGAAGTAATGACGCGCAATGACGTATCGAGCTCTTTCCTTCGTCGGCGATTGCCACATCTACGTACGGCGCGGCGGCCCGGCGACCGTCGACGTTGGAAGAGTTACAGAAGAGCGGCACATCTTACACAAGGATCGATTTCAAGTTTCCTAAAAGATAATTTCCTGAGATAATGGAAGCTAAATCTCCACAAGTTTATTGTGACTAACAAATATGTATGCTTCGATAAGACAGCAAAATGGAATGCATTTGCGTTTGGAGGAAGAATGTGTGTTGGTCGAGTCGTTAAAAGAAATGTTACTTTAGAAAAATACTTGAATTATTTATACGAAATGTCAGTCAGTCAGATGATCGAGTCAGGGAAATATCGATCTATTTCTTCGCAATCGCAATCGCTGCACGTAAACGGTCGTGCATTAAAATTATTATTTCAAAAATATACTTGCACTCGAAGCAATTTAATGTTGCTAGTCAAGTTACAGCATATAACAATATTGGTAAGGGAATTCAATGTTGTATACGTGAGAGACGTGAAGTGTCATTAAAGTAACATTTATCCCATATCCCCCTCCCCGCCCCCCTCTCTCTCTCTTTGTGCGCGTGGAAGAAATTATTAATCACATGTTATTTATAGGATATAAAGCCAATCAGCCAATTACAAAGAGTTCCCCCTTTGACAACTTTGCGTAAAAATATCTCAACTCGGTCTGATTAGTTGCTAATTATAATTTTCGAGCATGTGAAGCACCAGCGGCAAATGCATTCGTATACAGAACGCACACTTTGTCAATGGCGTTGTTCGGTAACGACAAATAACGATGTCAACGACGCAATTGGCAACACGTCAAACATTTGCATGACCTTCTTAAACTTGAAATCGATCACCACTCAATTTTTCGTCTGCCAATCGTATCTATAAAAAAGCATATCTGTTCCATCATTTTGGAAACTGACATGTGCTTTCTGCTTTTTCAAAGAAGGCTCGAGTAGCGATCGTTTATCAAAATGGCACTTAATGTATTATCAGCAAAACAGCATTTATAATAGCTTTAATATATAATATGTAATAAATCTAATTCCCAGGGCACAGTGGTTAACATCAGTGGGCAGTCCAGGTAGTGAGATACATCATTGCGAGTTTACAAATTGGGAAACTATTACAAAGCAGCAATATCAAGGTTTTGTGATTCGTTTCTAAGAGTACAGCGCACAATTGAACGTATATGTTTATATATAATGCTACATAATTCTCTAATCTTAATGCAAACTGATCGATTGGCATATGGCATAGAATACGTTCAAAGATTCCACAACATTCGGAACAATTGTGCGACAATTTTATAAATTACGCATCAGTACCTTATATCTTACTTTGACAATTTACTTCGATTGAGGTATAATATTTAATGTATTTTTAATAAATTAGATCCCTTATATATAAAAACTTTCAAGAGATGATTACTCATAAGAATCTGTATCCGAAAGAAATGTTACATTCGATATTACAGTGAATTAAAATATTTATAATTTAAACTCAGTAACTTCATAAAGATTTTTAAAAAATTTATATATATATAATATAAACAAACGTGAAGATACCAGATAAATTCTACGTGCACTTTAGAACGAGATCAATTAATGTCCTGTGATATAATAGCATGCCAACATAAAGTATTATATGTACACATACGCAATCGCTTGTTGAAACAGAGTGCAGCTCATAGATACCAAACACTGTATCGAGATCGCTCATAATTCCGTTTATAATTAAATTGCCCACAATATACTGAAAAGTATGTAACAATTCGTATTTATTCTTATGACTTTACAGCTTGATTATCACTTTTATACTATTACACGCAGATATATTGTCTTTCCATTGATAGACGACAATGGCTTTAAATTTATTCTCATTTCGTTGTATTAATGTATACAAGTTGCACAACTTGATAAAATTCCTCTATTCTCAGCTTTCCACTTTGTAATATCACAGGACATAGTTTACAAAATGTACAGTTAGTTGTTATCTTCGTAAATAAATGTTGCATCTAACATTAATAGCATAATATGATAATCACAGTGAGTTTTAGGTAAATGCACAGATACTCGTCGAATCAATTCCACAGTGTCGGCATTCAAACAATTTGTACAGACTATTTCGGGCACGTTCTGGAAAAAATTGGACAGTCAGAAAAGTCAAAAATACTTAAAAAATACAACAGATTTATATCACACTTACCAGGCTTTCCAAGTACCTTGTAAGCGCTGGACTCATTCGTGACATTTCTTCCAGAAGATTAGGTGTTTTTGAGAGATACGCCATCATTCTTCTTCCAGCTATAGGCAATAAGTTTACAGCCAAGCGTTCGATATCGGTTACCGCTATAGTTACCTAACAACATATATATTATAAATAGATATAAGTACAGAGTAGACGTATCACGTAGTACATGGCATAATTGTAAGCGTCTGTATTCTGTGTGTTTGCGTGTACATATGCGTATACATATGCGTTTGCTCGCAAACGCACTCGCATGCAAGTACACACGACACACAAAAGTGAATAATAAATGAATTTGTTATATATCTACCTCTTCCGCCAAACGATCGAAACCGTTTATGTATAGCTGACAGGCTTGGTGTATCCTTAATTCGTCATTATTAATTTTCCAGATAGACGCTAACGTTTGACACTTACTCATCCACGAGATAGCTTGTGTCGAACTAACTGTCACACCATCGGTGGTTTCCCGATGAATAAATTCCATCGATGCTGTAATTACTCTACACAAAAATTCTGTACGTATATTATCTCTCTTGTCATCTCGGTACCACGTAAGCATCGCTTTGTCCGTTATGTCTTGAAAGAAATAGGGCTGTACCTGCGCGCGAGTAACGAACAAACGTTTGTATATGAACGTATACATATACAATTATCGTATCTTGCTATAGACTTACCACGGATTCGAACAAGTTACTTAATGGTTTCAACATTTTCAAATTGAGACATGCCATCATGTACAAGACATTAGCCACTTGTACATGTAACAAAATCAAGTCGTACCAAGCTGGAATTTGAGAGATAGCTAATGCGGCAAACGGTTGTGGTCCACCGAGATGCCCGTCCCACAATTCTTCCGACTTTATTGCCGCACTATCTCCTCGTTCGAGTATCTCAGCCTACGTAGCACAAATCAATATATACTATACTCTTATACTATGCTTTATATATGCAGGTATATATATATATATATATGACAAATAATTTATATGACGCGTAGTCGTACATCCACCATCAATTTGTCACCTAACAATTTACATAATTTTCTGTATTCTACGTACATCGATAAATATATCCAAGAAAGCAACGCAGTGCTGTAAAAACGTTGTTACTTGAATGTCAGATAAACCGATGTCTTGCATACATAATCTCTCTTTGGGCAACTTTCCGAGTTTGTTCATCAATTTTGCCGCTGCTTCCATTCTTTTTTTTATGTGAAGTGTCCACAGCAGGCAGCAGACGCCTGTTGAATAAACGTAAAGGTGTGTACACGTAAATCTGGATGAATATTTACATTTTAGAGTAGTTTATTGAAAAAACAATGTAAAAGCGCATTTACCATGCCTCATATTCTTCATGGGTATTTGTCGTAAAACGGTCAAGGCAGCTGCGAGCGAATCCAGCTGAGTAACATCTTTATCCCACGACATGGCAAACTCCCAACATAAATTGGCTAATAAAACACTGCTCGTTAAACTGTATGGAAAGTGGCGTTTGAGTAGGGCCATATTATCTGGGGAAGAAACAAGAAAGACTTACACAATTATGACAAAACGTACATGTAATGAAGGAGCATTGTTTTTCTAAAATATGTCTTGCCTAAAACGCACGCTTCCGTAGTCGTATTAACTTTTGCCTCGTCGCCGATTTCTACCGATAAAGAAAGAAGTTTCGTTCGTTCCTGTCGTGGTACTTCGACAGCAGTCGCTTCACTCAGCGTATCGGTCAGTTGTAAAGAATCTACCGATAATTGCAACTGATCGAATTCTACATCGGTCGTGTCAATTAACCGCGCTGGATCGATACCCGTTGTACTGAGCCATTTTGCAACTAGTTCAGACACTGAACCTGATTTAAATGAGTTAGGAAGTGTATAGTACCGAATACACAGAATATTATTAACTATACTAGATAAGCGAATGTAAATGTGTACCTCTTCCTCCAGAGAGGATCGATGCTAAACAAGTGTCATTTTTCATAAATGGTAAAGTAAAGAATCGTGTTGTCTCATCTGATACAATTCGCTGACTAAAACAACGTTTGTTATTACACTAGCAAAAAAAATTATGACACATATTTATACGCATCCTAACGCACAATTACGATACACACCTAATAACAGCATTCAAAATAGTAATGTCTTCAAGATTTCCGATCAACAATGCGAATTGACAGGTATCATTACTGACATTTTCCCATTCGCTAATCGAACTGTACGTTTCATCGTCCGCTGGTGTAAGTACATCGTTTGGTTTATTTTCCATTTCATCTACTTTAGTTACATTATTTCCGTTTCTAATGTCTTCCTCTTCATTTCCTCCATTATTCTCAAACCGTTTTTGATTTTGCAATTTTTCTTTATATTTCTCTAGAGTCATAGCAGTTGCCCTACACGCTAACGCAGCGGTAAACGCATTAAAAGGTTTCGTCGATTCTGTCAGAATAGTGCGTACGTTTTTCCACCATAAAGAAATGTCGTTATATTCAACACATATTTCTTCCACATCTGTTGAAGATTCGTTTCACACTTAATTAAAGTCAATCAATGCACTGTGTGGGATATGTAGCATTTTAATGTTTTAAAGCAATGGTCCGAAATTTACCGGTTAATAAACAAATGGCATGCAGCAACTGCGTAAAGCGTTTTAGTTCTATTTCCGAAAACAAGACTTCCTCCTTGTGCGTCCAATATATTAACGCCAATCGCATAAAAATAAACGGTTGAATGTTACTTTCTTTAGCCGCTTGCTGCCATTTCTCTTTCATATCGTCAGAATACATCCATCCTTGATATATCAATCGTGCTAAAAGTTACATTAGACCGCATATTTTGTAAAAATATATATAGATATAATCATATGATATTAGCTTACTTTCAACCATTACAGAAAGCGCACACTTACAAATCTCACGTTCATTTTCCTCCTTTATATCTCTTCGTAATCCAATCAATCTCGATGTGCCCAATTCAAAGCAAGATAAAAAGTCAAAGAACACATTTTCATCTTTAAATTTGACTTTAGTTTCTGCCGAAATGTTACCATCTATAAAGTTGTTTAACATCTTAGCTAATTTGGTAACACAGTTCACTTCTCGTTCCGAAGTTAATAATATCAAAGATAAATTTTTAGCATTCGTTGCATCGTCAATTGTTGTAATATCGCACTCGGGTGATATGTTAAGCTGAGACTTGACATATTTATAAAATGTAATTATTCGTTGTAATTGCGTTGTCAATTGACGAAGCATCTTGGCAGTAGGCTCCAATTCTTCTCCTTTTTCTTCTTCTGTAAGACATTTCATAAAAACATTCATATAATTTTATTTATACAAGTATAGCGCGGGACACATTTTTTAGCATGGAACGTGCGCTTTGTATATACCTGGCTTTACTACAAAACAATCTGTCGCAGCGCGCAAAGCATCTGGTAAGATATGCTTGCTGTTCATTAAAACCTCTGTCGTCTGTATCCGAACTTCATTTGTCTCTAAGCCCAGACAAGTGTTGGTAACTTGGTAAACTAATTTCTCTTCATTGAAATCCTCTTCCCTCAGAAACGTTCTCAATTTCCTAAGTAGATGTATGTCGCGTGACCGTTTTCCGTTTTTGCTATTAAGCGCAAAATGAAATGGAACACAAATCTCTTTTAATCCTCCAAGTGGATCAATAAACACACACGAGTATTGCGCTTTATTCTTTGATAAAATAGCACTGTCATTCGCACCCAGAAAACCATAATTAATGTATAATAATCTGCAAGAACATATCGGATGTGAATGAGAGAGAGAGACTTGATGTGAGAAAAGCGTAAGACGCAAGCAGAAAATGGAGCGGAAAAAAATAGAGAAACAGAGAGGAGGAAATACAATAAATATATAGCTTACCGTCCATTTTTGCTAGCAGTGAAAGTAGTGATTTTTGGACCCTGCTGTATACTCCAAATATCTATTACACCCTTCTTTGGCGCGTAAATAACTAAAAATAGAGCGGTGCGTAATAAAGCTTTACGTCCAGATTTTTCAACATTTCTACGTATTCCACGATCTCTCTCTTCGGTAACTTCAATCCAACCACACTGAGCATCGCGATAGCCTTTCCACATCCTCACAGCTATACCCTTTTTATTATTTACGAGCATCACTCTGCCCATAGCGTCCGATATTATCGAAAACATCTTGTTTGGACTAGAAACGATGCAATCACCTTCTCTCATAATATCGCTTAAACCAAATCGACACGTCATTGTCTCTACGGATTCATGGATAATACCCTTTGACGCTTCAGACGTTGTATTCTTGGAATTTCCGCGAAACCACCTAAGAAAAAATCACAATTTGTTACAATTTTTGGAACAAATCCAGAAATTATAGGACATGCAAAAAGTACTTACGGCACAGCAGTACCGATAGCATTAGCCAGTTTGCTAGCCATAGCGATGGCAACATCCGACAAAACCGGCGCATTACCACCTTCCAATGCATAATGAAATCCTACAAACGGTCGTTTTCCTGTCGCAAGAACTAAATTGTGTTGCGGTGCGCTAGATCTATACGTTGCATTATATCCGCCGCATATCGAAGCTGTCATTAAATGATCAAAACTATTTATCGACGTTGTGCCAATCACTTCTAAATCATTTGCAACATCTTGATTTTTGAACGCCCACTTTTTATATGACAAATTTGTAACCGGCGGCAAATCATTGCAATTCGCTTGAACTGTAAACAAAAACCGGCAATTATTAACCCTCCGACTGAATACGTTTTTTTGACATCTTTCCACTGAATACGTGGACTTTATGCGTCCCACGCTATTTTCCTCACTTTAAAGTAATTAAAAATATCTAAAAAAATTCATATGGAACATCTGTTTACATGATTTCATAGTTATTTTGATCCAAATTATTAATTAAATATTTTATTTTTAATGAATTCTGAACACTAACGAAGGAAAGACTCGGACACCAACGACCCACGTATTCAGGCGAAGAGTTAAATAAAGATTTTAAGTGATAGACAATGCGTGCAGTAGACAATGATATACCTTTAGCCAAATGATTTCTACAAGCACGTAGAGTTGAAAATAATGGAAATCCTTGCAATATACAAACGCCACTATTATATAAAATATAAATTTCTTCACTCGAGCCAGCATCTCCAGCGTGTTTCGGTAAGCAAAATGACTGACACTTGATTCCTAGAACCGATTCATTATGGATTTGCTCCTCTAAAAGCAATGCACCTGTCTAGGTAAAAAAGAATGTGATGTAATCAAAGAGATCAAGTTGGAGCAATATAAAGAAGAAATTAATGCTCCCTTACTTCCATATAGAATCTAACGAAACCTGTATTATATCCAACAGCTATACAGGTCCAATCTGGGCCGGTAGCTTTTCCCAAGGATATCAAAGGTAAACAGATCACTGATGTTACCCATTCACTAAAAACACATTCCTCCTCATAATTTTAATAACATTATTACAATTTAAAATGTTACTTACTTTGCTTCTTTCGTTACTTCTCCATGCCACGTTACGTGAAACTTATTTTTTACCTCATTCACTTCTTGCGAGTCCCATCTCGCTATCAACAAATATCAATCAACATATTTAAAACTTTATTCATTACACTTGCACATTTATACATATATGTGTATGTACACATTGAGATCTTTCATCAATTTGTAATACATAAAAAAATATATACAAGCTTAGATTACATTTGTCACACGCGTCACTGATGAAAAAAAAGGTACATATGTATGACAAAAAGAATAAATGATAATATAAAAGATTTGCACCTACAAATAAATATAATCATTTTTGTGTTCCAAGCTATCGTAAGTACATCTCCAACCGACGATAGCGATATAGAACAGTCTTGAAGAGGTAATTCATCGCTTGGTATATAGTCGACTGAAACAAATATAATGATATATTGAAACATAGATTATACTTATTGTATCAAATCGAGAAAAACTCACATTTGCTAACAGCATCGCCATAAAGCAATCTCTTAACATTATCCACGTCTGGTACGTTTGCTATTCCTTTAATTTGACAGGACATTGTCGGCTTAATCGGTTATGTACAATAGCAACCTTTTGATACTCAATATTTGCCTTTATTTATTATTTATCATAGTGTTCAATTTATGTGAAAAACATAGTCTATCGTATAATACATACAATACGTCCTTATTCAATTTAAATTGTTACTTTCCACTTTTCAACTTATCGACTTTCTCATTGTATCATTTACACACTTCCTTCTATAAAATGAAAAGAATTAATCAAAGAAATTACCGATCGCTATAAATCGGTACACATGACAGACGATTGATAACACATAACGATAATAAGTATGAGTTATTACGTTTAAAAGAATCCTGAACAAGGAAATTGACGGCTGAGACCATAGACGATCTCTCTCTCTTCTCTGTTAATGGCTCCCGATCACCATATACAGCCCTCCGAAGTATATATAGATGTCGGGCTCCGCGGCCCCTTGTCTGTTAAGGTCGGTCCAGAATGAGTTGCAAATGTCCCGTTGCCAGTCGTGAACCAGGCCAATCAGCGTTTTATTTCTTATGGCTCTTGCAGACCAGCGCGATTTAGTCGCGCGCGACGCGCGATATCCAATGAGCGTACAGAGATGAGCGGAAAGGCGGTACGTTCATTGGATATCGCGCGTCGCGCGCGACTAAATCGCACTGGTCTGCAAGAGCCATTAAGCCTTGTGTTCACGATGCTAGAAATCGGTCCGAGATCTCGGACGGAGAAAGAATTGACCAATCGCATTGACCAATTGACCGAATTGTTCAAATGAAGATCTCGGACCGATTTCTAGCATCGTAGACACAAGGCTTTAAACACTGATTGGCCAACGCGTGGTTCACGACTGGCAACCGGACATTTGCAACTCATTCTGGACCGACCTTTAAGGCCCAGACACAATGGCCGTGTTCCGATATACACTGCCAGTACTGAAAATCTATAGTATACGTAACGTGAACTATAGATTTTCAGTACTGGCAGTGTATATCGGAACACAGCCAATTTCCTTTTCCTTCCAATGTGGAGTAAAAAAGATAAACTCTGAACTAGTGCAGCAGTTCAGGGACAGAAAACAGACCTAAGGCTAGGCGATAGCGATAGGAACAGAGAATAATCACAGGCAGTAGATTTCAACCTATCAGAAACCGTGTATCAATGCACAGTCATTTACTGCGTTCGGCAATGCAAATCCGAGGCGTCGAATGTACTTTTAACCTCAAAAATCGTTCGGCAATTCACATCTCGGTTTTTAGATTGGTTGAGGATCACGTGATTCAAGCTCTCTCTGGGTGCGGTCGAGTTGCCGCTACAAATGCTTTGAAGCATTTTTTGATTGGACAATTAATAGAATTCTTTATTCTGATTGGTCAATCAAACGTTTCGAAGCATTTGTAGCGGCAACTCGACCGCACCCTCTGGGCTGCGTTCAGAAATCCTACTCGACGGGTAGAGTAGCGTTTATTAACCAATCATGATAAAAAAATTTTTGTTCTTTTTGTCCTGATTGGTCAATAAAGGCTACTTTACCCGTCGAGTAGGATTTCTGAACGCAGCCCTGCTAGCTCGCATCTAATAGCGTTTTCGATTTGCTGACTCGGGGTCGAGTCGAGTCAGACAAGTTAGATCAAAAGTTAAATTTTTGCAGACATCGACGTTCAAATCTATCTTTTGATCAAACTTTTCTGACTCGACTCGACCCCGAGTCAGCAAATCGAAAACGCTATAAGATTTGCAATGCCGAATGCAGCATTTAATACACGGTTTCTGATAGGATGAAATCTATTGCCTGTGGTTATTCTCTGTTCCTATCGCTATTGCCTAGCATTGTGTCTGGGCCTTTAAGCCTATCACACAATAGGAAAGCACAGGCAATAGGAATAGGGAATAACACAGGCAACAGAAATAACTAAATTCCAACTTACCAGAAACCGTGTATCGACGCACAATGGAATATGGAATAGGCAATAGGAACAGAATTTCCAACGCGTTGGATTTCTGTTCCCTATTCCCTGTACCTGACCAATCACAGAGACTCTGGGACAGGCACGTGGTTTCAAAAACTTCGCAGGTTATATTTTTCGTAGATATTTTTGAAGTGCGGACGCTATGTCAGCGGTGTATAATCACGAATATTGCAAATTGAACAGGGAATTTGACACATCGATAGAGGCTGACGACATGGAAGAAGACGAAATAGATAATATTGATATGGAATGTTGTACGCAAAGTGAAAAAGTAGGAAAAAGTAGACGAATTGTTAATAGATCTTGTGAAATCTCACCCATTTCTATATGACAAAAATTTGCAAGAATATCGTGATCCGAGCATGAAGGAAATTTCAATAATAACACACTATTTTCGTTCGGAATTTGTAATATTATTATAGGTCGTGTTCGTTAAGCACATGCGCATAAGCAGAAAAGCAGATGATTGGACCGCATTCTTGTTGCCAACGTATCATTTGGTCTGTTCTTTTTCGCTGCACTTCTGAACTAGTGCAATAAGTTAGAATGAGACAAATATATTTTCTTTCATTCTAACTTATTGCACTAGTTCAGAAGTGCAGCGAAAAAGAACAGACCAATTGTGTCTTGGCATTACATAGGTTCTATTCCGTATTTCTATTCCCTATTCCTATTGCCTGTGCTTACCTATTGTGTAATAGGCTTTAATGTTGCGGTCAGTCGTGTAGAGGGTTTCTCGTTGCGAGATGGAGTCCTCTCAATTAATTGCTTGCTCATGAGAATATCGGTGCGCTGACAGATGAGAGCGGCGGTTGGGCTCCACTACCCTTTGTCGATATGGGCGATCGTCGCTCCGCGGCGGGAGGCCGGCGGTCGTAGCAAGTATTCCCGGCTCGATGGCCGTCCCTGTTGGCGGGGAATTCAAATAAGAATATTGGTAGATTTCAGAAAGGCGAGAAGCAGTCGACAGAGACTAAAGATGGAAGCACATAAATTTAATAAAATTGCAGGAGCCATGGGCAGAATGCAGAAGCCGCAGTGCATTATGTATTTTTATGTAGATTGGAAATTCAGAAGCCATGGGCAGAATGCAAAAGCCATGGTGCATGCGCTATGGTATCTGTATTCTGCCTATGGCTTCTGAATTTCCAATCTACATAAAAAACATAATGGCTTCTGCAATCTGCCCATGACTCCTGCAATTTTATGTGCTTCCACCTTAAGTTTCCACCGAAGGATTTGAATCGAGTCAGAGTCGAGTCAGAGAAGGGTTTAGGATCGAGTTTGATGTTTCCACCGCAAGAGCGATTATCCTAACCCGACTTTGACCCGATTCTGACCCGACTCTGACCCGGTTCAAACCCTCGGTGGAAACTTAGTCAGAGCCTCTCTGATGGATTCTTAAGGAGTGGAAAGATATTTGATTAGTGATTTGGGTTTATTTCGGCAATCAAATCTTTAATAAGTCTAGATTTGTTCCAAGTTCGTCGACATTTGAAGATATGATTAATGTCTTGGCATGGATTTCCACAGTCGCACGCCGGGGGAACCCATAGACATAGTATAACTAGACCGAGCGTGCCATATGCTAACAAAGGATAGCTATAGCCCGCACGTGCGAGAGAGAGAAATGTCGAGCATGAACTTCTCTTCTCTGTCTAACTTCTTCTGTTAGACAGAGAGAGAAGCCCAGGCTCGACAGTTCTCTCTCTCGCACGTGCCGCCCAGGCTGGCGGCCGCACGCTCGGTCTAGTTATACTATGTCTATGGGGGAACCATAGACGATCTATGGATGACCATAGACATGAATAATAGAGAGAAGTAGTGTCCCTAGAATACAGAGTCTGGCCATTCGTAGACCTCTTTACATTGGATCTGCTCGCAGGCCCCTTAAAATGGCGTACCCAATCACAGTACAAAGAAATTGAAAGAGAGAAAGAGAAAGAAAGAGATTGAAAGAGAGATGAAAGATAGAAAAAGTAATGATACACTTATTCTCTCTGTCCCACATACAACAAAGACGCCATTTTGAGGACGATTTGTCCAGACTCTGTATTCTAGGGACACTAGAGAGAAGGAGGTCGAAGGTTTGTTCGCGTCACATGCCCCAACATGCTCCTATTCACTCCAATACGTTGATTCCGGTCATTCCGGTGACGCCAACCTATTAAAGTGCATTGGAGTGAGTAGGAGCATGTTGGGGCATGGCGACGCAAACAAACCTCGAAACTTGGAAGCGTCCCGTGTGACATCCCGATCCTAGTTT
>NJRL01000881.1:16091-47272 GCA_003063815.1 Aphaenogaster rudis
TTATTATTAATTTCGAATGCTTTTTTCATTATAATATTAAAATTTAATTGTAATCTTTAAATATTTAAGATTATAATTAAATTTTTTAATATTATAAAAAAGAAACATTTTTGTGTGTGTGTGTGTGTGTGAGATTAATAATAATAAGTTTCTGTGGAAGTGTCCGGATATAGGTACATGTCCGGTCACTGGGACGTTTACCTTAATATTAATGTTATAATTTCCACTCAAGACTGTAATTGCTATATAACATGTTAAAAGAAACAGATGAATAGAACAGTATAACAATGTTATTATTAACTTTGTATTTTGAATGATTTCACAATGTATAAAACAATTTATTAATTTCCCATATAATATCTCACTGGAAATCTCACATGAGGATTTTTGCGGAAACCGCACATGGAATCTCACCTGAGTTCTCAAGTGCATTCTCATTAAGTTCTCAATTGCGATCTCAACAGATTTTTTTCAGTAGGGTTTACTACAGGACCTCTGTTACACGTACACACTCATCAGTGGCGTATCAGTTACTGGTTTGACAAGTAGTGACACGAACCATAATCTATAATATTTACTTGAAGAGCGTGTTTTTAGAACTAATAGTAGCGTAGTTATAACCAATGATCTACTCCCACACAGCACACTTTATCCTGAGGATATCCCAGAGTGATTCACATGTCCAATTGGACATAATGCGATCCCATGGAGATCCTATTGAGATATCCCTCGGATATCTAGTGGCTATCGTAATATCGTGTGCTGCGTAGGATGTATCCCTTGAGCCATTCTCAGTAGAATAGAAAGTCATGATGACGTCAAAATGATGCTTCTTTACATTATTGTGAGGTCATTTTGACGTCATTTTGATATCATCATGACTTTCTGTTCTTCCTGGGATTGTGCCCCAAGCTCCCCTATCTTCTTTTGCATCCCATAATGTCATCACTCGTTCTTTTAAAAGAAAAACGCGGTGCTGAGTGGCACCGCATATGCGCGCTGGACTAGTAGTTACCGCGTTGTCGGATAACCAAATTCAAATCCGACCATCACTACACAGTGTGGTTTTTACCTAGCGTCGGTCCCACACTTTAGGCTGCGTTCAGATTCCCCACCCTGGTGTCCCCAGGTATCATTTTATCCTTGTTGCTTACTGAATGTTAAACAAGGATAAAATGATACCTGAGGGCACTCGGGTGAGGAATCTGGACGCACCCTTACATGGGAAACGAGAGTTTTCCGTATCCGCTTTGCTTCACGTCTGACGTCTTCCTGATTCAGCATTGCATGGATCAATGCCGGATGGCAACATACCTGACGTAGTCGCAGCAAGAGCACCAAAATGCCATGCGTTTTTACGCATCGGCGTGCAACGCAATTTAAATTGCTGGCGTAGTTCTGCTTTGCTAGTTTGAGAGTGAAAGGGATTCTCTAAAATCTAAAAACAAAATAGGGTTCGCCGTTCGATATTATCACCTTGTCTTTTCTTTCTCAAGAATTTCGAGCCCTTGAATTTGAATGGACGCCACGATAATCTTGCCCAGGGCGCCAATGTTGCTAAAACCGGCACTGGGCACGCGTATGTTCTCTGTTCTCTGGTTTTCCTCAAGAAGAGAAGAAATATATATGTGAGGTACTGGAGCAACAGGGTGGCGAATCTATCGACATCAACGATCTCAAAAGGCGATGGGCAATCAATGTGCGGATACCTTTTTTCTGTGCGTAATCTGAAACGTACGTCATCATTTCTTTTTTATCCCATAATAATAACTCATGACGTAAGGGTTATAATTAACTTTTTTATTATAATTAATTCTCATTTGGATTTTTGTAGAAGCGACTATGAAACAAATACTTGAAGTTGAGGAAAGCACGATGATACACGAAGATACTGTACGTTCTTGGTACCGAAAATCGCATAATCATTACGAGCCATCAGAACAAATCGCAAGAAAGTGAGTGTTATGCCAATTAAATGTCAATAAGACTACAGGTGGCCAAGCAAGAGATTGAGACAGATTGAGCTGTCTTTATATAATCGGGATTTCTATTTACAGTTACAAAAAGTCCTTTGATAAATGTATTAGATTTGGCAAACCTTCGAGCAGTCAAGGATCTAAATCTCGGATTAGAAGAATTTTGACATGGATTAATTGTGAACCGGTTACCTTAGTCAACCGTCAACAAGCGGATTTCATAGAGCGCACTAGATCGTTTGTCGGACAAATCAAGTAATAACAATTGGACCAGCAATTGTTAATCTTACGATAGATGTATAATTTATAACAGCATGACGAGAAATGACAAAAATCTCATCGATCTCTTATGTAACAAAACCCCTTCCGTGTATATAAATAGATAAATGCAAATGTTTTAACTCTATCGTTACAGAATTTAGATAAAAATGTTTTAATTCATATTATTTTTTATAATTGTATCTTACTCTTTGTTTTAATATATATAGCTTACTCATTATTATAATATAGCATTATATTTACATTATTATTTTTAATATATAGATTTGATTTTTTGTCAGCTTATGAAACGATGCAACTTAAGAGTTAAGAAATTGAAAGTAATAAATAGTCGTCAGTATCAAATTAAAATATTGAAAATTAGTCCACCTTGACTGACAAAATATAATTTATTAAAAATAATAAGTAGACTACGTTTCGACCCTTCAGTTTGGGTCCTTATCAAGTCTGCGTACAGCAATACAGCAGTTTACCATAAAAGTATCTGTGAATTTTAAGCTTCAAACAATATACAGAGTGTGATCTTTTTTGACGTTTTCTTTCTTTGTATAATAAATAAATAAGTACTTAATTCAACAATAAAAATGGCAAATTGCCTTGTGGAAAATAATGTGGAAAACAAATTTGTGTTTCAAGAGATCCAGAAACGTCGTGTCTTTATGCAGATATCGTACATGGTAAGAAGAGCGTCAAGGACGAATTTGATGTATCAGATATTTTACGTGATTTTGAATTGAACGAGGAAACGGTTTTCTGGTGGCAATGTCTACAAGATCTAAACAATTTTCGTCGAAAACTCAAAAAGCAAATGCCGGAAGTGCCGTTCTTGGACATGGAGGAAGAGTTTTCTTGTCTAGACAAAGTTAATACATAATAATATATCTAAACTATAATGTATGTGTATATGTATTATTAATTATATTATTATTATTTCATATATTTATTACAACAGTAAAAATTATGCGTATTAATTTATGAATTCACTCACAAATAAATAGGATGCATAACTTGTTAACCAAATTAATCAAAATTATGCAAAAATTAAAGCTTTATTTTTATAATTATGAAATTGTTATAAAATTTTAATGCAGGAATATGTTGGAGTTTTGCCTGAAGATAAAGTTTTTCTGATTTTCGAGAAGTATCATGTATACCCAAACAAGAAGTTTCTGGTACCGTTAATGGATACATTGCAATTACGCAAAAATGGAAATGTTAATTACAGGGAATTGCTGAATCTCTTGAATTGGAGGCGCAGTTTAACCGTTCTGCCAACGATAAAACGTGAACGAATTACGGATAATCTTTATACGATATTTATAAATTTTGTTTAAAATTGATCAACTAGAAAAATTATTAACTACTTACAAATGAAAAACTTTCGTGTAATAATTAATAATTTATTTAGTTATTTCGAATGCATCGTAATTTTAATTTTATGTTAAACACATATATATACACACACACACAATTTTAGAAGCATCAGTGGCGAGTCCAGATTGTACCACATATAGTGACAGCATAAGAAATGTTCAGACAACTGATAGCACAAGTAGAGATTTCTTTTTATAACATATTTCTACATCTTAAAAATATTTCTCTCAAAGTAATTAGCGAATACTCTGGAATATATGAACTTTAAGAAATAGAAGTACGTGCGGCAGGACTTCCATCCGAAAGATCAGATTTTATGACAACAATGTTACCGCGCGCCGGTATATGTCCAGACAAGGAGAATTTAGGCGATCAAACCTCCGTTCATTGCTTGATATCGCCTAGCATATTCACGAGATACGACTTGACACATATAGATTTTTTCAAGGTAGATCGCTTGATCTCGTATTATAAAATTATTATATACTTTATAGTAAAGATGTTACAGCATGGATATTTTTATTCTCAACTCAATATGAATTATATCAAATTACAAAATCCAGACGCAATCCATACGGCACAGAACATTGCAGCAACATTTCGGCAATATTGCAATGTTACTGCAATGTTGCGTGCTGTATGGGAAGATTTCTTCACCCAAAAAATTCACCAAAATTTCTCTCTAACTATAATATCAATTAATATACTATTCTATTATTGTTACTATATTATATTAACCTATTATGTACTAATTTATTATATTACTAGATGTATGATGAAAATATTAATTTATATTATTTTGTAAATCTGTTATATAGATTCGCGACAAGGAAGAAATACGAAGCATATTCGAGAACATCGGTTTTGAATTTCCAGAGAATAGCTTCGATACGCTTTGGCAGGAAGGAATGCGGAAAGATTGCACCGGTGGTGTATGCGTAGAAACATTTCGGGAGGTACTCGCCGCGTCAGATCTCGTGGCCAAGAAAATTACATGTGCCTAGATACAATCAAGATCTTTGTCTTGAAAGTTCTATACAAACAGAGACTTATGAAGAAAAAATATAAAATTGTATATTTTAAGTGTAATAATCATAAGCAATTAACATATTTTAAAAACTAACAGTAACATCTTCATTCAACAATCAGAGTATAATAATTAGTTTAGGCTTATCAGATGTCAAATTATACATGCATTGAATATACAAACTATATATTTAATACATCTAAAATTATATATATATTACATAATTATTTACATTGTAGCTTTATTCTACTGGTTTCAAGAATTTTGGTTTCTTCTTCAATGGTTCGTCTTTATCCTTTGTCTTTCTAGGCTGTGTCTTTGTATGCCTCTTCTGGTTGTCAAACTTTGCTCGCATTTTCTTCCATTGAACAGCCATTTGTTCATCAGATATGTCAGTCTCTTTTTTCATTTCTATTTTGGCCCGTTTGGCATTCTCCTTTGCTTCCATTAACTTCTCTATAGCTGGGTTCATCCCTTGAAAGCTTAATCTACCGTCACTGAGATGCTCGCAGAAAACATAGCTCGGTTCCACAAGAAATTTACCACTTAAACATAAAATAGAAGCAAGTGATTGACAGCGATACTGTCGCTAGGATAAAATATTTGAGTCTCAATATATCAACAATATATTTCGATGTGCGAAACATCAAAAAATTTATTAATTTACATTATTATTGATCCAGATATAGAGTTTTGATACTTGGAGAAAATAATCAAAAGTGCTTACGATGCTTTTTTCATACGTGATGTAAGCTCACTACCGAAGTACTCCTCTCCTTCTTCCTGAAATTGCTCTTTCTCCACTTTGTCTTTTGTCCGTTTCATGAACTGCAAACAGACCCACATATTATCGTGTAACAATGCTCTATCTCGTACAACTTTTTCCAACTCACCTTCATTTCCAATATACTTTTCGACAGAGCTATTTTCTTCGAATTCATGTTTATAACGATTAATATTACGAATGTGAAAAACAAATAATACCTCTCAAGAAATAGTTAAAATTGCGAAAAACTCTGACAATTCTTATCAAGAAATAGTAAAAATTTAGAAGACTGAGAAATTGTACGCACGTGTCATACTACGATATGTTGTAAACAAAACAAACCATAACCTAACTTTTCTATTATACTGTAGCAGTCTCGAAGATTCCTGCAGTACCAACATTATTTGTAATAGTTTTGAAGAATTCTATATTACCAATCTCACTTGTTATCAATTATTTATTTATTATATTATTTAAATTTACAAAAAAGCACATTTATTAAATTAATAATATCCATTTATTATACATCACAGTTTGAGAAAGATACTTTATTAAAAAGTTATTAAAAAATAATTTCATAGTTATTTTTCTAACAATAAGTACATATCTGCAATTGGTTAATAAAATGCACAATAAATGTTGTTAAATCAATAAATGTTCTTCGTTTCTAAATAAGTGTTAAAAAATAAAGTAAATGATAACGACGAACAAATTTTTTATGATAACGCGTCGGTAATACAGAAATTTTAAAAATTGCTACAATGTGATGTTGATAATGTAGAAATCTTCATCGCTTTTACCAACGTGAATACCGATCGAGTGAGTATCGGGTGTCGGTACACCGTTTTCTTCCTCGAAAATATCGACCGCGCTCGATTCCTCCGTCTTTTCGGCCGTTTACTTTCCCGATTCGCCGCATAACGGTGATTTTCGTTGGGAGAATTCGGGGAATCAGCCATGTATACGGCGGGAGAATCTTAGGTTCCACACCAATCTAGGCAGGTTAGAATAAATAAGTAAGTTATGATAAGTAAATAAATATATTAATTATATTGATTTATATTTCTTTAATATTATATTATATTATCTTGTTTATATTTCCTGAATGACTTGAAAATAAAATATTTTTTGGGAATATTTAAAGAGAGGGCCTACGAGTACCCGTATTCTCATACATTTGGCACATTGTTGAGATCACGTGCACGGACATGCACGACATTGCACGAAAGAACGCATCCTCGCTAGCGATAGTGGAACGAACGTGGAGGAACGTTACGGACTGGTGGCTCTCGAGCGACTCTCGTCCATGAAATCGCGCAAGATGCAGAGGTACGCGACGACCGATCTGGCACACGAGGCACAGCGCGTCGGAGAATGACGTAGCAGCGCGGTCGAGGAAGCGAGGGACGCATCAGCGGGAAGGTGGACATAGCAGCGAAAGCAGCTTGATCGTTCCTACCTAGGTAAACCCGCGCCCATACACCATAGCGCGCGCGCGAGATCAATAACAACGACATTATTCCGGATGTAACGGATCTCTAGAGCTTCGTGGCAAACTGGCAAATTTCATTCATCTCCGCGATGGCCCTACACGTAGTCCAGTGTGGTCTCGATTTCATCCTGATTATGTTTGAGGTTTACTCCCACTGGCCACGCCGTAGGCGTAAAGAAAGCTGAAGAAGCTGGGACGACATCTTAGGGATCGTCGACTTTAATAGTACCTTATGAGATTATCCTTATTTCTTGTTTTTATATACTTTTTTTTATTGTGTTTACTAAGCGTTAATGATTAATATTTCCAATACTGATGACTCACGTACGACGTTTACTCAACTTTCTCTCTGATACCAATCATAACCTCCTAGGAATTCTTTCATTTTTTTTTTCTGAAGCTGATACTGCTGTATTGTACATTAAATTGAGATGATTTGCGAGATATCAGATGGGTAATAAAAATAATTCGCTTTTACCACGATGGTGTAAACGGTATACCATTTGTTGGAACTAATTTGATGCAAAATTGGTATCTTGAATTTTTGGAGCATACATAGTATTTTGTACACCAGGAGACATTAAGCAGCATAAATTTTATAAATGAAAAGCAAACATCTTTCAATGTTTCAAACAAATTACTTATTACGTTCGTTACTATTTATGTTTGGCAGATATAACACATTTGCCTGCAAAGATGTCGAAACGACCGGGAGACAATGTGGACTCCAGTTCCCAACCACCTATAAAGAAGGTGCAGTTTGAGCCGATTCTAATTGGACCTATATCTACCCTCGAAGAAATGGACATGAAGGTTTTGCAATTCCAGAATAAGAAGCTGGCGCAGGTATAAAAAGTTCATGTTGCATTTGTAAGATTAATAAATGAATTGCAAATAAAGATAAATATTGAACTATAATATGAAGATTATATATAAATAAGAAAATAGTAATACAATTATGTATAATAAATATACTAAAATCATATATTAATCATATATAAAAATTTTGTAAATATGATACAGGTTGACAGTTGAGAAGAAACTAAATTACTGTTATTTTACAATGAGAATGGACATACAACAAATTTTTGTAGAATAGTGTTTAATTAATTTTATTTTGTCTGTTACAAAATAACAGCTATTTAGTTTCAACAACTTTCCGACTGTCATCCTGTATATCTTTATGTATAACTTAAAATTTAAAAATATATTATACTTTGTATATTATACAATATCGTCTATAAAAGTACGATATACTTTTATTGATATTGTATAATTATATTATACAATATGATATAAATCATACTTTTATATATAAATTACTTTTTACAATATTGTACAATTTTTAGTTAGTATCCTTCTCTCTCATGTATAATTCATGTATTTCAGAGATTGGAACAAAGGCATAGAATGGAAGCTGAATTGAGACAACGTATCGAACAATTAGAAAAACGTCAAATGCAGGACGATGCAGTACTTAATGTGGTTAATCGATATTGGAATCAACTCAATGAAGATATACGTGTATTACTGCAGAGATTTGACGCTGAAACTGCTGATGAATCTGAAAATAAAAGTATGCTTTGAAAAAAAGTGCAATACAACACCAATATTCTCTGCGACAGATTCTTTTAACAATTTTGTTCTTAATTACAGACGAGAGTGAGGCTACAACGTCGTTTCTTATGCAGCTATCTTCTTGGGACAAAGAAGAATTAGATGACAAATTAGCAAATCGTGTACAGGTGTCAAAACGAGCTGTATCTAAAGTTGTACAGGCGTTCGATCGTTTGTCTCAACGAAATGAGAAGATCACCCTTGCACTTAAAGGAGAATTTGACGGCGGTAAGTTATATCCAGAATTCCTTCGAGGTTTCGAATTAACGCACTACAACAAATTGACATATGCATCTTATTTGATTTACGGTAAGATTCAAAATTTTCCACAAAATCTCGGAGGAACTTCATGGACATATTATATAACTATTGCGAAAGGTTATACATCTAAGGATATAATTGATGCGATTATATGAATATGAATTATATAGAAGATGCGCCAAACATTGATGAAGTCGTACGTCGTGCCAATGCGGAAATACAAATGGAAAACAGAAATCTGCAAGCGATAAATATACAATTGCACGAAAAATACCACACTATCTCATTAAAGGTAATTGATTTTTTGTTTATATTTAATTTTTTTACTTTTTATTGATTACTGACTTGATTACTATACTGACACAACCATGAAATCTTCCTAATCAGAAAAGCATATTTATTCTGGATATTTCTTCATAGATGTCAGAATTGCAAGATACAATAACAGGGAAAGATACGCTTGCAGCAGAATTGCGAAATCAAGTAGACGATCTGCAGTATGAATTGAACAAAGTACGGGCGAGAAACGACAAATTGGAACATCATCTTGGAGAAGCAATCGAAAAGTTAAAAGCTTTTCAGCAAATTCATGGTACAGATGAGAAAGGCAGTAATAAACCGAATACTTTAGTTGCATCTAGTGTTTCTCAGACTAAGGTAAAATTTCGTTTTTCTATATACACTTATAAGTACAAACTAGTTCAATATTACAATATTCTATTATATTATTCTTTATAATATATTTATAATATATATAGACATATATTATTTACAGCTTGACGACTTACAAAGGGAACTTGAAGAGACGCGTGAATTAGCTAACAATAGATTGCAGGAATTAGACAAACTGCATCAGCAGCACCGTGACACCTTAAAAGAAGTAGAAAAATTGAAAATGGATGTAAGTAAATAGTCACATTTCCTAAATTTTGTTTATATCACGGTATTCTAATTTAATTAACTTTGCTCCGTTACCAAATGGTTGAATTTGAGCATTTCTTGTTGCAGATAAGACAGCTCCCTGAATCAGTAATCGTGGAAACAACAGAGTACAAATGTTTGCAATCACAATTTTCCGTACTATATAACGAGTCTATGCAATTAAAAACGCAATTGGATGACGCTCGCCAACAATTGCAATCGAGCAAAAATGCACATCTACGTCACATCGAGATGATGGAGGTAAGATTTTTTTATATTCAGAGACTTCACGAGTATGTATATATAAATCAATGTTTTATTTTTATCAAAATAATATTCTTTTCAGAGCGAAGAGTTAATGGCTCAAAAGAAATTGCGCGGAGAATGTATACAACTCGAAGACGTTTTAGCACAATTACGCAAGGAATACGAGATGCTTCGCATTGAATTCGAACAAAATCTAGCTGCTAATGAACAGACGGGCCCGATTAATCGAGAAATGCGGCATCTGATTACTTCTCTTCAAAATCACAATCAGCAATTAAAAGGAGAGGTGCACCGTTACAAGCGAAAATACAAAGAAACTTCTACTGAAATACCTCGAGTATGTATATATAAATATATATTCTAAATTTTTTTTTATTTTATAAAAGTTAACAATTTTCTATACACGATTATGTCAACCTTGATTTTGATAATATACATGTATGTATCAATTTATTGTTCTCGAAACAGGTTACAATTTACTTTATATTCTTTTACTCAAAACTTTCAAACCCTGTAATCAACCTCTTCTTTATTGGAGATATCTATCTTTAGTTGGAGGGATATAATACCATATTTTTGAAACTTTCTAATTCTTTATAGCTTTTTAATCAACCTTTTATAAATCGAGTCATACGGGGTAAGGGTCATGATAGAATCTGAGACCTGTTGATTGCGAATCGATCACGTTTATAAATTAATAAATAGAACTATGCATTACCTCAATAATAAAATAAAATTTTACTTATATAAATCACCATACGATATATTATTTAACTGTGATAAAAATAGATAAAATGGTTTATTTTTATCTAATTATTCCAGTTAAAAAAGGAAGTAGAGGAATTGACGACAAAATTAGGTCAGCAAACATTACAAGAAAATAAAGAAGGGAATAATTCAGACGGCAGCGGAAAGGAAGAAGATGCATCGAATTCGTTGCCAGGTTCTACACAGGTATAAAGGCCTAGACACTATGCTAGGCGGTAGCGATAGGAATAGGAACAGAGAATAATCACAGGCAATAGATTTCAATCTATTAGAAACCGTGTATCAGTGCACAGTCATTAATACACGGCATTGTGTCTGAGTCTTTACAATTTATATAAATATATAAATTTAAATAAATTAAAAAAATAATGCAATTTTTCCTATGTTATTATATTAATTTTTTATACATTTTGTTATTTGTATATATACAGGGTATTTCTATATATAGATCTGAAAATAGAATTTTATTTTCTTGTAGAATGTTACACTTAATAGATTGGACTATTGTTTAATTATGAAAATGAGATTTTGTTTGCTGCTTATTATTTTTGTGTTAATTGTTGGTTTTGGTAAATAGATAAAGGAAGAAAGTGGTGTTACGATAAAGAGGGAATCTGGTGCTGATGAGGAAGTGGAAACTATCGAGGTTGGAGAAGGTGAAGGCAACAAAAACACGCCAGATTCTTTAACGTTAACTTCGCCGACTCTAAAAAAGGAAAAGGATATAAAACGTGAGAAGGATATTAAGAAAGAATCTGTGAAAACTGAACATCGCGATCCTGCACATCGCACTAAAGACGCAAAGATGGTAGAATCAGAGCTCGTGAGGGACTTGAAGGCACAACTTAAGTATGTTTTCGATCATTGAATAAAATACTGATATTTTTATCGTGATGTGTATAGTTTTAGGAAATAAACGAGAATAAATATTTGATTGCAGGAAAGCTGTGAATGAGATGAAAGAGATGAAGCTTTTATTAGATATGTACAAAGGTGTTGGAAAAGAACAACGGGACAAAGTACAGTTAATGGCTGCAGAGCGTAAAACGAGAGCAGAGTTAGAGGATCTACGACAGCAAGTTAAAAAGATTCAAGTATGTTGTAATATGTTTTAATTACTACAATTGCTATATTATGATTTTATAGTAATAATTTGATAATATGATAAAGAAATAAGTGAAACATGTATATACATTTAATCAGCAATTGCAATTTGATTGAAGAAAGTAATATTGGTTCGAAAAAGGGTTGGAAAACATTTTACCGTTTATAACATTATTGATACTATAATGTTGTATGAATATCTACATTTATTGACTCATATTGATTTAATGAAGATTATTTATATAGTAGAAGATTATTTGGATAATATAATAATGTGAATTGCTTTGTGCAATTAACAGGAAAGTAAACGTGAGGAACGTAAAAAGTTAGCTGATGAAGATGCGCAGATAAAGATTAAGAAATTGGAAGAACAAGCGTACACATTGCAACGTCAAGTCGCTTGTCAAAAACAGGTAGATCACACTTAATCTTTCTAAGATTTTTGATGCGTTATATAAAGATTAAAACCTTAATTAATTAGAGATAGAATGAATCATAAGAGATTTGACTCGAGAATTATCTTGTTATTTGTGTTTATCAATCATTTATATTATGCAAATTTTTATATAATGTTAAAAGCTTCTTAGTATTAGACAACAGAATTTAGCCTACGCGAACGGAAATGTAACGTTGAACAGAATTGTATTTGGTTGCAGGAGGAGGAGGCACTTCTAAATGAGATGGAAGTGACCGGACAAGCGTTTGAGGACATGCAGGAGCAAAACTCTAGACTGATACAGCAGCTGCGTGAGAAAGACGACGCGAATTTCAAGCTCATGACGGAGAGAATCAAGAGTAATCAATTGCATAAGCTTGCGAGGGAGGAGAAGGACGTGCTGAAGGAGCAAGTGTCCACACTAACAACACAGGTGGAAGCGGCCAATGTAGTTGTACGAAAGTTAGAAGAGAAGGAACGTCTCTTACAGAACTCTCTCGCCACGGTAGAAAAGGAATTGGCGCTGAGACAACAGGCAATGGAGATGCATAAACGAAAAGCGATAGAGAGTGCACAATCGGCCGCCGATCTCAAACTCCATCTTGGTAAGACTCTTTGTACAAACGCTAAAAAAAAGCTAAAATAAAAATTTTTAATCATAAATATAAGATGTTTACAACGCCTTATATTATTATTGTTGTATTAGAAAAAAATAGATGAAAATTAAATGATTTAATAAAAACTAAGTGATTATTTCCAGTAAAAGACTGACGTAACTTTTACTGTTACAGAGAAGTATCATTCCCAAATGAAGGAAGCGCAACAGGTAGTAGCCGAGAAAACAAGTTCCTTGGAAGCTGAAGCATATAAAACTAAAAGATTACAGGTATAATAACTTAATCTTACACTATATTTTCATGTTTTGGTCTTACACATCTTTTTTTGAAAACTATTAATATCAAATCGAATACACGAATTATAGGAGGAGATAGCGCAACTCAGGCGCAAAGTCGAGCGTATGAAAAAGATTGAACTTGCTGAGACCTTGGATGAAGTGATGGCGGAGGAGCTGCGAGAATACAAGGAGACTCTAACGTGTCCGTCTTGCAAGGTAAAGCGTAAAGACGCCGTGCTTACCAAGTGCTTCCACGTGTTCTGTTGGGATTGTCTGCGCACACGTTATGAGACGCGACAACGGAAATGTCCCAAGTGCAACTGCGCTTTCGGCGCTAATGACTATCATCGGCTGTACCTGTCCACATGAAGAAGAAGGTGCTGACTCGTTGGAAGATATGCCGCGGTGTAGAGTAATGTTTTGTAATATGTTACGTCAGCATTTCTCTTTTCTTTTTTTATATGCTATATTTATTACTCTGACTTTTTTTGTGGTACAACCATGCGATATGTGACTTCACCTGAGTTGCTCGATGAACTTCTAATCACGAATTTTGCTAAGTCCTTATTAAGACCATAATACACAAAAGAAGAATAACATAAGTTGTAGAACCTGAATGGAATCACAGTCGAGAATTCTAGAGACTGGATTTATTACTTAAGTCTACTACTTATGTTTTTTTTATATATTTGGGTCTAGTCCGTAAGGTAGAATGAATGATAAATGATTGAACGAGTGAATGAGCGAATGCGAAAGAGAAAGAAAGAGGGGGAGGCGTGAGAAAAAAGAGACAGTTGGTTTGCATTTTTAGTTAGTATAGTTATACGACAGCCAAGCTTTTAATTTAATTTACAATATACGAAACGATTTATTCGATTATTCTTTGATCTCGTTTTTAAAATAAGCCTGTGCGAGATATCGTTAAGGCTACACACAGCACGATCGATTGCCTAGATCAATGCCTTCCTAAAGCGAATACTGTTCCCCGAGCGATGACAATTTCCTATTTGGAATGTCTTTTATAAGATAAAGTAGAGATCACCGAGAACGAGTTTGTGGAGTCAAAGGATTAAATCATTAATCCATTAGAAAAATTTTGAAACCACTAATCTGGTATATTTCATTTGACGCTCGCAACGCTCGCGAGCATCATTTATCCTTATTTAATATTTGATAAATAACAAGGATGAAATGATTCCAAGAGCGTTATGAGTGCCAAGTGGAATGCACTCTTAATCACCAATAACATTTAATGGTTAAACTGTATAACGGTATAACTGTACCAATTGAAATTGATTGATACATGTTATTCAGATTCAATTACTGTTCGAAATTCATGTAACTGTTAAATCCGCTGAACGCGACTAATGTTTAGCTGCCAGGCTAGTATGTTCTGAACGTTAAGTTTGATTAGGTCATGTAATTACCTTAATTTCATCCGAATCTTCATCTGTGAATTGGGTAATCTAGAAAGAGTGATCTAATCGCTCTTTAATTTCTAGAAATTTACTTCTGGGTTGAAGTTCGAAATCGACAATTTGCAATTCGTATGATAATCATGCTTATATAGTTATTTATTTAATTAAAAGAATATAATTTAGCAAATACGGTCCAAATTCGTTTTGCCTATTGTTTATAATACGAGACAAGCAAACTGCTTGATAACAGAGATGTCTTGTACGATAAATTACTCGACATTATTCAATAGGAAACGAATTTTTTTGCAGATGAATATGCTTGTGATGATTTTCATCGAAATTGCTATTAAAATTAAGAAATCGAAAATAGAGAAATGAGCTATCCTATGTACTTTTAGGTTGTCTTTGAGAATATCTTAAAAGTATGTATTTTATTTAAGAACTGTAAGAATTGTATTTTTAAAAATAAAAAGTTAAGAAAAGAAATATAAATATATAAAATATCAAATTAATATACGAATATTAATTTGATTGCAGCAAAGCGTCAATGTTTCAATGTGAACGCAAATATTATTTTAACACTAAACTGTATACATAACTAAACTTAAATAATTTATTCCATTTATAATTCAAATTTGCGCTCACTAAATTGTTAAATATTTGATACTATTATACTAATGTTGTATTATAATATAAATAATTTTTGGATATTTTCGCATATATAAATGCTAATTACGGATACGAGCATCCATGTATATGCGTTTGTAAAAAAAAGAGATGCGTGAATAATTTATTTCGACAAAAAGAATGCGTAAGAGCTGCGTTTCAATAGGATAATTTATTTTATGGATCTTTATTTCATTCGACCATTCAGAACTATTTTTTTCTTTTTTGATAAATTCTGGCTATGCTATAATTCGGAGAAATCTATCTTTTTAAATTTCTTTTTTATGTAGGAAAGTTTATTTAAATAAGTAACGTAGGTGTGTTTACGAAAAATTTGACATCGCTAAAAATAAATGCTTATTTTTTCATTATCTATTCGAGAAAAACGCCTTCTAAATCTTATGTAAACATTTCCTTATTGGATTTATTCCAATTCTAAATTTGCAAAACTGCTTTAAAAAATATATATTTTTTTAAATTGCTTTATGCTTTAATATGTGTATGGAAGATAAAAATCGATGAAAGACGTTCTAAACGATTTCATTATACCTTGAAACGTTATTTTGCATTCTTCTTGACGCATTTCTTACATTTCTTACAGACTGAAACTGAATCAAAAACTATGTCGAAACGAGAAGTAGCACTTACGTCAATTCTTTTCTTTAAATTATATAATAGTATCAATTAATTCTAATAGCTTTGTATTATAATCGATGTACACTGCAAAAAAAGCACTAAATGAAATTACATGAATAGGTGTAAAATTTCTACGATTTATAATGGAAATGTATACATGTATGTATAGGTTTTGTTGTTCATGTTATTTTACATGCTTTTTCATAGTGTATGTGAAGCGTACATAAAATCGAAAATCGATTTGCAATAATTAATGTAAGCGGCAAAGAAAATTTTTCCGCAACTATTTCGAAACTACTTGAATCTAATGTTCTGGTTTTTAAATTTACGAAATTGAGAAACAGGACGCTTTATCTCTTATTTTTGAACTAATTTTTAAAGATTTAATTATGTAGAACATAAATCTAGAAAATGAAAAATATTTCACAAATATTACAGTATTTGAAAAATAGCTTTACTTTTCTTTATAATAGAATTTAAGAAATTTTTTTTCATTTTTTTTATATAGAAGATGTAATATTAAGGCTTAATTTTTATATGTAATTCTTTATATTACAAAATTATTTCAAGAAATTTAATAAATGTGATTAATATTTATACTAATATTTTTTACATTTATTATAAATAAAAATTTGAATTATTTAAATTCAATAGTTTATTAATTAATAAATTATTAAATCATTTAATAAATAAAGATAGAATAAAAATTAAACGAACCATTTTATGTACTTTAATATTTCGAATTGTTCGAAATTAGTTCAAAAGTAAGTAGTTTTTCAGAACAAAAACGTGTATAAAATTATACATATAAAGACAGCATGTATATCTAGTGGAATTATTATACATTATAGTGGTCTCTTCTGAACAATATAAATTGAATGGAAATATATACAAGTTTTGTTGAACGCTAATAGCGTGTAAACATCTTTCTATCATATGACAATTGAATAAAAAAATGCGATAAAAATAAATCACTCCGTTTAAATGACATTCCATCTATTATTTTTTTCTATCATAAGCTTCTGTATTCCATTTGTTTCAGTGTTTGCTCTTTGATTATGAATAATGAATGAGAAACGCTTTTCGCGTAAATGGTTACGTAGATATTTCTTATCGAGGGGGGTGAAAACTGGAAACGGGATGCGGAGAGTCAAATGATTCAGCTCAATCGAATTTGTTGTACGAAATTCTTTCGGATTTTATTCTATCTTACGAAATTTGTTGAAAATCCTAAGAAACAGCTTCTACATAAGTTTGAAAGTATTAACGAGAAGAACCTAGATCTGAATCATGTCTTTTAACGGCCACTCGAGAAATACTATGGACAGGCAATTTTCCGACGTTTATTATATATGTTTATGTATATATCGAATAAAACTTCATCGAGATATAGCTAGAATAGAAATACGCGTATATCTAGTGCAATTCCTGTAAGAAAACAGTTGATTAAAAAAAATTGATAAGGATTCATTCTGTGGAGTTGCGACTTCCTGAGGTCCGAAATCAGGCATCGATTTGAAAATAATCGGATCCTTTTCTGTCATTTTTTAATTGTTTTACGAACGAATTTTGACATAATTATTTAATAAAAAGATATTTAGTCAATTTCGTTGCATTTCACATATTTAATTCTGTCACTGTGCGCACTTTGTAGACTTTGTACATCACAGAAAGAAATAAAAAAATTATTTCGAATCTAACTGTATATAAAGAATGCGAAACAATAGTGCTAAATAGTAAGAAAATAGAAAGAAACAGAAAATCCAAACATTTTTAATAGATTGCTGATTTCTGAAAATCAGGAATTCGATTTTGCAGGCTGAATTTGCGTCAATTTGTTCTAATCTGTCTCCGCAGGGATGTAATAATACAGATTTAGTAGCTTTTCGATTCTCAATCACATGATTCTTCTTCCTTTCCCGATAAAACGCAAAGCTCTTGCATACAAAGCTTCATTTTTGCCATGCGAATTACGTTTCATAAAAAACGCATATTCGTTATATTAGATGCGATCATTCATTGAATAAATAGTGACTTAATTTGAGGGATTAAGAGAATTAATTACAACAATAATTTACTAAACAATAAATAATAAATAACGGCAATAAATTATACTTCAAAGCTATCGTAATAACGGTTTGTCACATATTTATATAATTATGCTATGTAGTAGGCGATCTACAAAGTAGAAATTGAGAATTTACTTTAAGATAATAATCACAAGGAATTATATAGGAATTATTTATTCTTGCAATGAGAACTCAATTTCTATTTGCGAATACTAAAAAACATAAACTTTAATATTCCTAAATCGCCAGTAAATAATTAACATATAATAAATTGTAAGACGACTTGACTGGCCATAGATGGTATTTTATTACTACGTATCAACCATACGGATTGTGGTCCTCTGAGGAGGGCCTCAGTAGTAATAAAATACCATCTATGGCCAGTCAAGTCGTCTTACAATTTATTATATGCTAAAAAACATACTTGCAATATTGTATTAATTAAAAAATAATTTTCACGCTCTAATTATGTGTTGTGTGTATGTGTTTTTATTTAGTTTATAAAATAGAAATATAATAAAAATAACACAAATTGCCAAAACAAAAAATATTGCAATAAATATTTGATCACATATACTATCTTGTCAGTTGTCACAGAGAGATAAGTCGATCATTTTAGTTTGATATTAGATAAAATTTATTCAGTTCGACTGAAAATTGTTACTTGAAAAATTGGATGATAAAAATATTTATCATCCCGGATCCTTCGTAAATCAATAAAAGCGGAATTCTAAAATCTCGGTGAATGATATCTGTATAAAAAGCATATTACTTCTCTTTTTTTTTATAGGACCAATAAAGTTTATATACACGTATCGTGGGAATACTTCCCTTCCAAATTACTCTATAATGCTGAGACAATTATTAATAACGTTATATACAAGCTGTTCCAAATTCACTGTGCATCTCTTTTTCTCTCTTTTTATGAAAAGCACGTAAATATAAGCATGCAAAAAGATCAGTTTTTCTAAAACCGATTTCTCTGTTGCTAAGTGTGACACAGTCTGAAAAGTTCAAATTCTCCTTAATAAGTAAAGACGTCAGGCATAAGATTGAAGATGAAAAGATTAGGAAGGCAGATGGGTGTTTTTCTATTAAATTTTCGTTTGAAGAAAAATCAAACTGAAATTTTTCAAGAAATATATTAACGAATGTCGTTAGAGGAAAAAAACAGTGAACTTGGGATAGTCTGTACAACATATATTTGTAAACAATATATAAATCAATTGGGGTACATCTCACAAATAATTTGTTCATGGAAAGGACTAAGATATTCTGATCGAACGATCAATCGCGTTTTAATTGACGCCCTTTACCATTCATGTCTTCAATTACATACTCGTATCTATTTCAATTTTTCATATATATTGCTTAATGTTGATCAGTTCTCCTTCCCTTATGTTGACTAAAATTTGCGAAATTATTCTCGATAGAAAACTGACTTAACTCTTTACACTCGAATGATGATACAAGACAAGTTGAGTTGAAGAAATACATCATGAGATTGGATTAAACAAATAGACATACATAATAAAATTATATAATTATCATAATAAATTCTTTTCACGAAACATTTAATTAGTTACAGAAGAGAAAAAAAGTAACTTATACTTCTTATCAATTAAATTTTATTTTTCAAATTTCTTTTTACAAGATTTTCCTTCAATTGGGAAGGATAATGACGTGTAAAACAGGATTGCCGTGTGCAAAGAGTTAAACCTACAATATTAACAGTATCTTCAACTGCGACTGTTTTTCTCTCGGAATCGTTCGCTGTATTATTCAATCGATGTTTAACGGTAAAGAGTGTCCGTATGATTGTTATCACACAAGAAAAACGTTCTAGTTGTTGCGCTCGAGACTATAAGCCGTGTCATTCTTGCGTTTTCTCTTTAGGACTACGGCCCTTCCTGGGGTACTCTTAATTACGTGTGTAGAAAATGCGAGAGGTGTTCGAGAAATAATACGACGCTTCGCGGGTTTCGAAAAACTAATCGCACTGGAGTGTCGGAAGAAAAGTAACAGGACAGAAGAGATCGCACTACGGCACTTCGTAGCTCTCAGGAACAATCACACTTTACTCTACGAGCAACATGACCGCAGCCGACAATTACGTTTTTCTCGACTTCTTCGTGTGTGTCACGCTATATATTTATATACTGAACTCAAGGCACGTTAATTCTCTCGCTTATCAAAAGAGAATAAAACATCGTCCGATCTGCCGATCACAGTATATGCGGAATGTTGCAGCATTGGTTGGCCAAAAAATGAGTTAGCTGTGCAATATTTCTCTTAACTTAATCTTTCATCCCTTAAATGCAAACCGTTGGTTGACTCTGATGTCTTCTCATCTCTCCTCTCATTCATGTCTTCCGGGAAGCATGTTTTCTTAATCTCGCGGAAATTTATAGCAAGTACAAATATTAAATGTCGAATTTATACCGTTGCATCGTGCTCAAAATCCAAAAATTCGCCTAAAAAGCTTCTTAGCTGAATGGTTTAAGTAATCAGTACACTTGCGGCAATTATATTCCGCGATGAAAGCTACTTCTCGAACACTCCTCGTAACTCGATGCACGGCCCAATAGGATTCACGTCGGTGCTAGTTCGATGGCTCGGCTCAAAAAGTGGGCAATTCGAAAAATCCCATGTTACATATTTATTATCAATCTTCCAATTCGAAAAATGCATCTACTTGCAACTTTACGCTGTAAATACTTATGATACTATCTGCACTCCTTTGTAATAATTGAATGCAGAAAGTAGATGGACGAGAAGAAATCAACAGGCATTTATTTCATAAAATTAAGCTTCTTATTTTTGAAATCAGAAATTTATCAAAAAAACGAATTGGATTTGGATTAATTCTTATCTTAGCATTATACTTTATTTCTTACAAGTAATAGAAAAATAATCGTTTTTTATTTTTTCTTAAAATAAATTGTTACTATCAGGGATGTGCATTATTTGAAATAAAAATATTTAAAATGGAAATATAAAATGTAAATGCCTATTTTGTATTTTGCATTTAAAATACATGTTTTCAAAAACTATTTTACATTTCCATTTTAATGGTTTTTATATTACCTATTTTTTATTTCAAATATATTTTTCTTGCAAACTAAAAATTAATCAAAATTTTATAATAATATACATGTCGTAGCCAGATTATTATATATATATAAATCCGTCTTTTTATAAAACGTCTAGGCGTTTTATAAAGTGCGGCCATATTCTCAAATGATGGTTAAAAATGAAATATTTTACAATCTGACTAACAAGTAACACTACCCAAGTGTTAATAACCGATTGTCTTGAAACTTGGTATACATATTCTATATCGAAAAACATTTGACACGTATTTCTTTATATCGGCTGAAAAAGCTTTTTAAGGGTAAGAACAACCCTTGCAATATATACATTACGTGAGGGTAAATTAGAGTATATCCCTTTGCGGCATACATTTTTCAACATTAATCAAAGACGAATGTACTTTTAGGGGTTTTTGGGGTCGCTGATTACGAAACCAAAGTCAGATTTTGAAAATTCAAAATTTACCCTCATGTAATGTATATATTGCAAGGGTTGTTCTTACCCTTAAAAAGCTTTTTCAGCCGATATAAAAAAATACGTGTCAAATGTTTTTCGATATAGAATATGTATACCAAGTTTCAAGACAATCGGTTATTAACACTTGGGTAGTGTTACTTGTAAGAATTTTAGTCCTTTTATAAAACGCTAACAAGCGACTCGCCACATTGTCAAACGCGACGATTTGTACATCGTTTTAGATTCTTGCTGGTTCAATTTAATCATTTTATGAACTGTCTTTGTGTAGAACAGCCATTTATAAAAAATTTGATAAGAGAATATATAAAGTTTATTTTATTTTAAAGAGTTTAAAAGAAAGTTTATAAAAGTTTATAAAAGTTTGATAAGAATTTAATTAAATATAAATAAATATATATATAAATGTAAATTGAAAAAACCATTTTTATTTTAAAAAAACATTTTAAAAATGCCTATTTTCCATTTCCTATTTTAAATGGGTATCCAAAAAGCATTTTCAAATGGAAAGCTTCCAACTATTTTGTATTTTTTATTTTAAATGGGTTTAGACACCCATTTTGCACATCCCTGATTACTATAGAATCCAGTGTTATATATAAATATTCATTAAAAATTTATTTTAATATTTGATAGAAATGTATTGAAAATGTGTCTTGATTCTTATTAAGATATTAAATTGTTTAATTCCATTAGAAGAAATGTAAAGAAAAAGAAATGGAAAAAATATTAAAAATGCTTAAAGAAATCTCTGAGAAGAAAATAAAAAAGAATACAAAAATTATTTTGAAAAATTCCTGAATTTCAAAAGTTTATAAATTTCCATCAAACTTTTTTTAAATTATCTATTTTCTGCAATCAATAATGCAGCAAAATTACCGATAAAATAATATTACAGTAAGTAAAGGATTTGTAACACGATTTACTGACATGTATGTGATTACGATATAAAGGCTTCTTCAGGGCTACGTGGCCAGCCGAAGACTAGAATCTCACGGGTTGTCATCTTCTTGAGCCGGTCCATCGATTTGCAGCTTTCGCGAACGAGCCGTTCTGCCCGAAAACATCTGGACGTGCGCTCCCAATTCCAGTGCAATATCGGTACGAGATCTATTATCGGTAAGTTTTCAAATATGAAGTGAACTATCAGTACGCAATCTCGACTCTACGTCACGAAGACGTTCACACTCCTCGCTTATCGCTGCGCTTACACCCGACATTCACCCTCGGACACTAATCTTCGACAGCGAAAGATCCACCTCTCGGACGCGACGTTACGGATGAAATAATGCCGATGAGAGAGATAGAGACGCCGGATAAAAACTTCGTGGGAAATATCGAGCGTAAGGCTCAGCTTTGGGAACAACGACGCTCCACCGTTAAAAGGGAGCTCGTGCTCAAATCGCGACTATACCCCCACGGTATATACCACCGCGATACTATTTATAGAATAAATACACAAAACTTTGTAGAGAGAGTTTTCTTTCGCGAAGGACGATTGCGCCCGTTCACTAGCACGAACAGTAACACCACCGTCAACGTCACTCCCTCGTCCACCCTGTCACCTTAACGTTCTCCCAAAGGAAAGACACTATTATTAGATTCCTATTTATTTCTAACTGTCCCACGATTCTATCGATCGCCGTTCCTCCGATAATTCGAAGGCGGCCTGTCGTCTTGACACCTTCTTGAAGCACCATCTGAAGGATTAACTTCATGTTCCATCATCCTCCAGTTATTTCTTCGAGCTGAACTAATTTGTTCCGATGATCCTCAAAGCATTTCCACGCTAGAACTAATGGACTATTCCCTCGTCGTTTCTTGTCGTTTATTTTGCAATGACGAGACGATTTTTGCCCCATCTTGATATCTGTTAAATTCTCTATCTTTTTTCCATAATTCCTTTAAATCTCGGAACCAAAGAATTTTTGTTAATATTTCTTTGAAATTCCATCTTACTATATCATTTCTTCGACGTTTCTTCTTTCGTAAAGCTGCAAGATTTGTGACTTAATGCTCCTTCGAAATTGCATGCTAGGACTAGTGACTAACTTGTGTATGTGTTCCCTCATAGTTCCCTCGTCCTTTCATCATTCTGTCATGTTTGGAACTACAAAGCGACTAGTTACTTTAACACTCCCTCCAATCTAAGCTTTGGTACAACTATCTATCTGCTCACCATTTTGTCATCCCTAGTTTTCTGTCATCTTAATACTGAACGTATAACGATGAAACGATCAGCCCCTCGCTTTACGTTTTCTTCGTTCTTGCTTTAACAGTCTAAAATTTGATGCCTTTTTTTAAACGCAACAACCGTTTTTTACTAATTGCGTCTCCATTGATGCATAATTTCCTAATTGCTTTTTCAATACCTTGAAACAATTAAATAATTCTTCGTCTCTTCATCCTAAACGCTATGATTCTTGAATAATTGTTCCTTGTTTTTCATCATATTACTTCCTCATTTTTTATCATTTCTTCATTAAACTCCCGAAAGGCTTGTCCTTGATGCAACACTTCGGAATAAAGTTAAGACTATCCATAAATTCTTCTTCCATCATTCTGTCTGTTCGTTTCTTCATTGTTCCTCCAAGAATTTGAAGGCACAAAACGATGTGTCTCTTTGATATTTCTTTGTAATACAACACTAGAATTGTTAGATAACCGTTATGTTCGCCGTTCTGTAATCTGCGACACCTTGTAACAAGAAGACGATACATTTCATCACATTGTCATTGGCGCAATCACATAATTTGTTAGCAAGAATAATGGAAATTGTTTCACAAATTCCGGAAACCAAGTAATTAAAAACATCTATCATGTTCAAGCACTTTTTTTCTTCACATGTTCGCGCAGACGAACAGTTTTTCCGCGCGCACTGATCGCGAGTTTATCACCCAATTATCGCGTAATGACACCACATTGTCATTCCATCGAAATGTCCTAGTGCGAGAACTTGAGGAACACTTGTTCCAGAGTAGTTTGACTAAAGCTGTATTCTTCTATATCCAGTTCGAGCTTGGCTGCAAGCAGAAATTTTCAAAACGTTACGGAAATTCCCTTCGCAACAGATTTACAATAAGATTGAAGTTTTAAATTCCTAAATCGGAGACTTTGAAATTCTAGTCTCATTAAATCTCTTTTGATCAAAGAGAATACTAGATAAATCCTACTTTCATTTTTCAAACTTTTATTTACTCTGCACTAATCGAATAAAGTTTTCAAGTTTAAGATCTTGCAAATTATAAATTGTTCAATTACTGTTAAGAATTGAAACGTAACACACACTCAAAATAACTGCAATTGAAAATTTTTAGATTGGAGACATCCAAATTGAAACGTCCTAGATATAATATAAAAATCAATAACTGGACTCGTGACAGGCCGATTATTAAACTCCGAAGGAATTCTTTAGTTCCTTTAAGCCGTTTTCTCACCTTTCTCCAATTGTGTGAAGCACTCAGCCAGCGAGTTCACGGCATGTTGGGGCACGGCGAAGACTAGCCGGTCGGCGAAGCTCTCCTCCAGGGTGGCATCAGGGAAAAGGCCGGCGACGAATTCCTTTAAGCCGGTGATCCTGTCACCGGAGGGTGTCGTCGGCGTGCAGTCGCCGCCCAGCAGCTTCATCTCTAGGGTATAGCCAGCACCGTAGAGATTCTTTAGATGTTGAGTCGAGCCGATGCATCTCAGCTCACCCTTCACCATTATGCCGACCCTTGAACACAGTGCATCGGCTTCTTCCATGGAGTGGGTAGTCAATATGACTCCCCTGCCACCCTGTTAATTAAAGAAATCTTTAGAAGAAAAGTCTTTAATAGTAGTCCATATTCGACTGAGAAATCTTTAATCTTTTAATATGAATTTATTGCTGTCTGTATACTGACCTATTTTGATAATTATCTTGTTATTATTTTATTATTCATTCTTCTATATTTATTATTTATTTGTATTAGTTTTATACTGTTTCTTTTTCTAGTTTGTAGGAATCTTTTAAAAATTATATTATTTGAAAAATGCATTGGATAAGATTAGGGAATGATTTTAATTTATAGTGTACGCTGCATTCACCTGGAAACTAGCGAGAATCGTGTCCCATAGGAATCTCTTCGATCTGGGATCCATACCCGTGCTCGGTTCGTCCATGAGAACCACCTTAGGTCCACCGACCATTGACATCGCAAAGCTAAGTTTTCTTCTAGTTCCGCCGGAACATTCTTGGCTCTGCTTATCGGCGTGTTCATGAATCTGCAGACCGGACAAATACAGATCCACGATTCTGCAACACAATCATTAAAATGAACTAGATAGTTATATCTACAAGAAAAACACATGTATAGCAATTAAAACCGAACGATATTCTATCAATTATGTTAGAAAAGCTAATATTGACTTACACATTAAGAAACTAAACAAATTGTCATATATAAAAATCAAGTACTTATATTAAAATTAATTAGTAATGCTAAAATAATTTTTAACGCTGCAGTAAAACTTTGATACCAAACAGAAGTTTTTAAGTCTATAATAAAATTCAATTGCTTATAAATTAACTACTGTATCCCTAAAGAATCAATAATACTTTACTAAATTGATTAAATGGATGTTGAAAAATTGCACCTGTCGACTTCGCTCCATGGAACCCCGCGGATCGCGGCGTAGCATTCCAGATGCTCTCTTACAGTGATATTTTTCCATTGAGCGTCGTGCTGGGGACAATAGCCCATCTGTCGGAAAGCCTCCGTCATGTGGGTGTTGATATTGTGGCCGCTGATCTGCACCCTACCCTTCGTCGGCGCCTCCTCGGCAATGATGATCTTCATTGCCGTAGTCTTGCCGGCGCCGTTGTGGCCCAGCAGGCCCATAACTTCACCTGGTTCCACTGCCAACGAGAGATTTCGCACGGCGACCTTCCGGTCATCCTCGCCCTTCGAACAGCAGGATGATGATCCTGCCTCTTTTTGTCGGTACTCCTTCCGCAAATTCTATAATCGTGCGTTTTATGTGAGGTAAAATAAGATTGCACAACTGACAAATTAATTTAACCGCAAATATGAATTAAGTAATTAATACTTGCATTACACAATTGTTTTAAGTTAAAACAAACTGTGAGTGTGACTAATTTTGTTATAAATATAATATTTAAATGTAAGGATACAGTCATATTCTAATATTGTTGCATATAAATGCAAATTTAATTAGAATTGATATTGACATAATTTCGATCGAACAAAATTTTGTAAAGTATCTAGCAGAATTTCTCATTGATAAATTTGGCTATCTGTTTCGCATTATAATGGATGATAATTTCATCTGTACTATTTTACCTGAAGCAATACTAGAGGCGGTTCTTGACCGAGAGTTGACGAAACGACAACATTGAAAACCTTCTGTCGTTCGTTTTTCACATCCGCGTCCTCGTGTTCGCCGATATCCGAGTTTTCCATAATTTCTTCACGAATGGAGTCACCATCACTCTGTGGAAAAAGTAATGTCTTGAGTTTCCATATAATTACAAAAATAGATTTCAGAAATAGTTTTAGTAACATTTTAATAGATTTAATTTAAGATCTAGGCTACTATTCACTTGTAGTCAACATTGTGGCTAGGATACATATCTCAAATTATATGAAAAATTTGTTTTTATTTATTACTATAATATTTATTTATTATTATAATATTTATTTATTAAATAAGCGGAAAATTATACAACTTAAAAACGGAAATGTATACTTACATATATATTTCGTGCAAGATACTATTGAGTTTTCTCATAAATTATTTTCAGATTACAATTAAATGAAAAAATCTACAAGTAAATTAGGAAAACAAAAATTAAGAAATTCGTTAGCATTTTTCTTTTTATAAGACGCAATTGAATGACTTAAATTGCAATGCAAAATATGAGTATGAACTGGTAGAAGAATATGCGACTTTAAAATACAGATTTGTATATTGAATGAAAAACACGTTTATGATTAGCCGTAAAAATGGTAAGTGTTAACGTTAAATTTGCGCTAACCAGGAAGTAGCGTTTAAAGAAATCGCCGACGTTGCCGCCGCTCTTGTTGTTGTCCAGCAGGAGTAGCACGAAGAACCAAATCGGGCATTGCAACACCACACCAACAGCCAGCAGTATAATCTCCGCGGTGAGATAATCATACATGGAGAGATAGTGACAGGCGCGGTTGATGGAGCACATCAAATGAACGCGATCCACGTAGTACACTGCTGCATACGGCACGTACATGCTGTTCGATAGGGAAAAGGCCACGTGCAACGCGAACGAAGCTGTCCTACCTTGAGCAACAGATCATAACGTGACAGATAATTGTATAATATTGGTGTTATCAATCTTGGTAAATATATCAGGTTTCAAGAAAAATAGTTATAAAGCATGTAATCTCGACATTTCAAATAGAGGTAAGAAAAAATATATATATATGATTTCATGAATTAACACGCTGTAAATTAGGAATTAATATTCAAAATCATTAACATTCAAAGGCTTGTTAGTTTAGAGATTTCAACAATACTAAGGGCGGTATTCATAGTCGATTCTTATATTTAAGACCGTCTTAACGATCTCAAGATGCTATACAGCCATTTCATTGGCTGAGCGGAATCTTAAGTCCACCTAAGACTCGACTTAAGACGATCTTAAATATAAGAGCCAACTACGAATACCGGCCTAAGAATGAAAAAAAAGATACAAACGGTTCCATAAAGTGCTTGACGTAGCGAATTAGGCAATTAGCGAATTAGTTTAAAAATTAAAGGCTTGCGAGGAATGTGGCCTTCCATCGCAGAAAGAAAATGATAAGATGATCTCAATTATGTCAGTTATTATTTACCGAGTGTTTGCATATCGAGGATCATGACTATGGCGAACGGTAGCAACCCGAAGAAGGTCGCAATGTTCGGCAACATGCTTTGCGCGGAGTCCAACTTATCAAAGATGTAACTGAGACATGTAGAGAAGAGGATGGACGATGGGCAATAGAGCATTATGAGAATGCCGAGGGTGATCATGGCCGGTATTTCTCGTAGCGAAGGCACATCGAAGAGAAATATGATGCCGAGGATGCACAGGCAGATGAAAGTCATCAGGCCGACTAGCACAATGAAGTAGCTAAGAAAATACATGAAGAACGACAGGCCATTCACGCGAAGCTGATTCTTCGCTTTGATCTGAAAAGTATTTATAATATATATAGAATTTTCCTGTAAAGAATCTCATTACATTTTAATTTTATACTTGTTGAATCTTTGAGTCGATTTTAGATCAGAAAAATTTATTTAAAGAAATATATAACATCAAGAATTATAATCTAAAACATTCATTTTATTTAAAACTGATAAAAAACTTTGCAGTTCATTTTATTGCAAATAAAAATCAAGTTAATAAATTTTTTGTTTAATTTTTAGTTTCTTGTTAAGATACTTAATGTTAAATATTATATTATAAAAATAATTAAACAGAAAATTTATAGCGGAAAAATAAAAGCTAAAACATAATCTGTATAACGGTCTATAATTAGGATTTAAAAGCAAAGCTCTTACCTCGCGATCGTAAACCATATCTACCGCTAAAGTAATCGGCAATAATATGAAAACCATGCCGAGAAGAGAAGAGCAGCTAGCTGCGCCGACATTGAATTGTTGGGGTTGCGACGTTTGCTGGAAAGGATGTGTATAGACTTCGATCGGCGTAGCTTCGTTCTTGCCTGAGATCAATCTAAATAAAAATTTATAATTCGCAAAAATATTACACAATGTAAGGCAGATTTATTACATTTAGCTTAATTTAAGTTGCAATCTTATTAGTCAAATTATTATTTGTTTGTATAAATTAAAAATGTTTAAAGAAATAAATTTGCAGTTTTTACTATCAAGTATGTTAATATTTACAATATTAATATCTTATAACATATTTTACAAACAAAATGTATATATATAACACTTTACACATCTTTTTTTTAAAAAAAATTTGTATTTTAAATATTTCAAAACTAGTGAATCCTCTTTATTTTTTCCACAGATGGCGAACTCACCTATAATAAGCGTTCGAAAGAATGTTTAGCAATATCGGAAGGGAATGTTGCATTGTATCGTTGTATGTAACGGTCAGATTGAGTCGCAGTAGATTATAATCGTTAATGTTGAAGGCGGCTATATTTGGCGCGATATTCATTAAATTTGCGAAATTGCCATCGTATTCCTCGATGTGCTTCGCGTCTTGAGCTATGCTGTCTATCAATTTGGTAATGTCGTGGTCAGTATTATTTAGGTAGACGATCTCGGTTTCGTTGTATGTATCTATAAGAGAGGAAAAGCATACCATGATTGATTTGATTTTCCAAAATTAATAACTATATTAATTTAAAAAATATAATTTATTCTATAAAATAAGAATTTTTTTTACACACTCTTGCCCATAAATTTATGAACCTGATTTATTCACGGCAACAGTCTATAATTTCATGACATCAAAATATAATATATATTATATATGTTACTAAATAATTTTATTTATTTATATTCGCGAATTTATGGACACGTATTTTTAAATATATAATAATTCTATATTTTTATAAAAGTAAAAAAAAACAATGTTTTCTCAATTAAGATGATTAATTATTTCAAGAACGTTGATATTTAAAGAGTTCATTTGCAATGTATCATATTTTGAAAGTAAACTGAATGCGAATAAAAAAAGAGTCGAGCTCTATTTCCTACTTTGTATAAGTTGCAATCACTTACGGCTATTAAGTTTTAGCGACTGCATCTTAACGTCGACCGTGCGAATGCTGTTCAAGTAGAGACCGAGCACTATCAGAGCCAATGGCATGATGATTGTGAAGTACAGCAGTTGGAGGTTTCTGAAGAGTCTGAGCACTCTTATACGTAGCATGGCGTAGAGAGTTTGAGGGAAGTTAGGCCGAATCTTGATAGGATCTAGGCCGAGACCGAGCACAGGTGGATTTCGATCATTATGGACGCCGTCCGGCAAATCGTTTGCTAAAAAATTTCATAATATTACTACACTGCTAATTAATGGTTAAACAATATATTAGGATAATATCGATATTAAATATTAATTTATAATTAGATTCATAACTAACAAAATTGCACGTTCATTTATTTTAGGGAAAAATCGCTTCTAAATTATAAAAGCTTTGGGGACGGAACGTTTGAGAAGGGATGATCCACGCACCTTTCCCTTGACTATCGGCTTGTACGGTTACTCCCTCGTTCTGCAAGCTCTGATACGACGTGCTCTTGGATTGCAACGAAAGCGATCGGCTGAGCGCGCGATTGCGCACCATCTTCTTCGACAGGTTGTCCATCGTGTACTCGGTCTCCTCATCCTTTTCCAGATGCAAGAATACTTCCTCCAGAGTGGTCATCGACACGCCATAGCTGCTGATGCCGAGCCTGCTCGAACGGGTCTTGATCTCGTGCTCGATGGCGGAGAAAAGGGGTGCAAAGTTCTCCACGGAGTTGTGGGGTAAAATGAAACTCAATTCCCGACCATGACGTCTCGCCTTCTCCGCTTTGCTCACGTGTGACGTTACTAATCGGCTGATAGCATGTTCCCTAGCATTGCCCTCCAGGACTAATCTGTAATTGCAAAATAATATT
>NJRL01000881.1:47762-63259 GCA_003063815.1 Aphaenogaster rudis
GAGAGAGAGAGAGAGAGAGAGAGAGATTCCCCTAATTCGAAATATCAGAATTTTAATTTTACAAACTAAGTTTTCTGTCAATGTAATACGAGGATAAATACTAGTAGCATCCTTACGTTAAATGATATCCAATGCCGAATTTGTTCTTTAAAAACAGAGAGCTGCCGCAACATCTCAACTTTCCCTTGCTGATCACTGCCTTCCTGTCGGCGAGTATATCCGCCTCGTCCATGAAGTGAGTCGTCAACAGAATCACCTTTCCATGCCGCCTCGACTGCAGAAGGGACCACATCTGTCTCCTCGAATAAGGATCCACTCCGGCGGTAGGTTCATCGAGGATAATGATTTTAGGATCGCCAATAATAGCGATTCCCACAGACAGCTTTCTTTTCTGTCCACCGCTTAGGTATCGCGCGAAGGTGTCCGCCTTATCGACTAGATCAATGTCCTTCAGGGTTTTCTTTACCTGGAAATCAAACATATAATCCTTATCAATTTTTCAATATCGTTTAAAAAAAATTAAAATGTTGAACTTCATTATTAATATATATTACGCAAAGTAGTAAATCAATATAACATAAATATATAAAATATATAGAGATGTTCTTATTGTCTACGTACCTCATGTCGTATCATCGAGCGTGGAATGCCACGCACTGCAGCGAAGAACTCGAGGTGCTCACGTGGCGTCAACAGATCGAAAAGGATGTCGTGTTGCGGACAGACCCCGGTCATGCTGCGTATCGTCCGCATATCATTGGAATCGCGCACGTCGTAACCAAATATGAGGGCGGTGCCGGATGTAGGTGCAGTCAGGCCTGTGAGGATGTTGAAGAGGGTGGTCTTACCGGCGCCGTTGTGGCCGAGAATGGCAGTGATCTGACCCTCGTAGATAGTCAGATTAATGCCGTTCACCGCCTTGGTCTCCGGACGTCTACACTTGTGGAACGATTTGTAGAGGTCGGCTATTCTGATCGCTTCGCGACCCTTCATCTCGCGCACCACCGGCTCTACATCGCGATTCGTCTCCTCGCCTGGGATGAACGAGTTCGATTCGCCATTCGACGATGGCACCTGCAAATATTTCTATGAAAACGACGACCGTGACGTCCCGTGACTCCCATATATTCATCAACAACCAACCCTTTATTATTAAAAGAAGTAAAAAATAATTCAATTAATAAGAAAGTTTTTTTTAAATATTTTAAAATATCTTCCATATATTTTTACAAAGTTTTTTAGACTATGGCCCGTATTCTGTACCCTCTTTTATTGATAAAAAAAGTGCCTCTAAAAGAGGCTTAGAAGCCACCTGATTGGCTGAGAAGCCACATTTAAAGCACTTTTATCGATAAAAGAGGGTATAGAATACGGGCCTATATCAATACTTAAAAAATAACCCGTCCATTAGTTCATCTTGATAATTAAAAAAAAAAGTTTATAATAATTTTATTTTTTAAAAATATAAAGTTATGCAATATGTATATGTATGTAATATATTTTAACAAGAGATTTATAATTTTATTTATATTTGTATTATATACACTTAAGAGAGAGAACTCACCCTTTGAACCTTCTTCTGACACCAAAATCCAGGTAAGAAGCAAAACCAAGGTGGCCTCTTTATTCCATGCTCACCTAGAAATTGATACATTATATATTATATTTACATTAGGTTTTATCCAAGAACGCATCTTGACACGCAAATAAATTGTTCTCAAGAATTATTTGAATGTAAAAAGTATTCTCATATATTGACTTCAAATAAAACTTGAATATTTCTGTACTAAACAATGTTGCATTACGATAAATTGTGAAAAAGTTAAAAAAAACATACTTGGTATCACGGAGTCAAGATAATAGGCCAGATAGCCATACAGAAAGATATCCAGAGTCATCATGATGAGACTGCCGCCAAAAGGTATTCCTGGGCCGGACCAGAGATTGTCGAAATTCACACCCTCACCTTGCAGATCCAGTACCAGAGCCTAAACAACACAGTACCAAGCTTTTTAAAATACATAATGTAGGTATATCAGAAATCCACATTGTTGCAATTATGAAAACACTTGCAAATCTCTCCTTATTAAATTATTTATGAATTATAAATGTTAAGTAAAATATTTTGCTAACGATAATAATACAAAATGATTTGAAGGAAATTTCTTTTAAAAAATTATAAAAATTACATATTTTATAATCCTTCAAAAAATTAAATAAACTATTATTATTGTCAGTTTTTGTTCCAAAATTACGTAAAAGATTAAATGATCAAATCGAAACCTCGATAGGATAAATTGTCATCACAAAGTACTTCGAGACTTACCTTATCCATTGCCAAAGCGACTGCGGTTGGGCTGATCAGAGAAACCAACCAGTATGTAACTGAGCTAGAATCACTCACGAATACTTGAATAAAGTACATTAAGCTCAATATCGTGACAGCAAAGTTTCCCAAGACACCAGCCGTCTGAAAGACAAGAATATATTTTTATTGCTCATGCTATATAATCATTCTTGATTAAGGATGATTGGCAAATAATTTATAAAAAGCTGTTCTCTGATTAAACACATATACAAAGAAATTATCATAAAAGTTGCATTTCGGAAAAAATTAAAACAACATTTAGGAAAAAAACTTTAGGTGAAATATATGAAGAAAAATTCAAGAATTACTTACGCGTGACTTGTCAAAAAATGGCGTGATCATAAAGCCGAACATAATCACGGAGAAACTGTACAGAACCACTAAAAGGAATATCGGCAGGAAATGCGTATGTTGAAACATTTGCAAGGTGAAGAGCAATATCACTCCGACGGCAGAGAGCAAAAAGACGAAGATGCTATAAATGATGAACCAAGACAACCTGCGAAAGGAGGAAAAGAAATATATGACATTGTGAGAGAATATTATTAAGAACATTTGACATAAATTAATAGTCCATAGTATTAGTATTTATCGTTATATACTTGATTCCAAAATTTATTTGCCAAAATTTATATGCATAAAATACATTTGATATTAACTACAACTTTTTTTCAGAATCATTTATTATCAGAGTTGCTAGTCAACATTCAATAGAATTATTTGTAAGTTTACGACCTTACCAAAACACGGAATCGTTTAAACCCATCATCTTCATTCCTTCTTTAATCTTATTCTCCTTCTCGCCGACTATTAAGATCAGAAGATAGGTAATGAATTGCGAGAGTGCCAAGACCATGTAAAGCGGAATAACAACTCTGAAGGCCAACATCCAGTCTGAGGAAATAATATAATCGTCAACACACTAAACGTGGCGCATATCACAGGAATAAGTGAATCTAAAAATTTCTGATAAAACTGCTTACCAGCGGTATACGCTTCCTTGGGAAATATTATGAATTTAATATCCGGTACTGTCACGTCATCATTTCCCATGTCCAACTGGCAAAAGATAACATGAGAATTTATAATTGCCTAAATTTAATTACCAGATCGGTCTTATGTTCTTATCAAACAAAAGTCGTGATTCACAAATAAAGTTAATAGATATTTACTAAGTTCCAAAATAAAGGGAAGGAGACTCACTCTTATTTTCGTGATGTCCATTATCATCTGCAGAGCTAAAAAGCCGGAATGCAAGTAATTGTTGACGGGACAGGATTCTCCGGTCTTTATCGATAAAATGTCGCCCATCCAGGATTCTCCGGTCTTATTCTTTCGACAACTGATCGGAGCAGAATACAATTCGGTTGGCGAAGGCGGCAAGGTATATGAAGGATTCGTCCTAATTTCATATCTGAACAATACAAAAGATTTCATATATTAATAAAGGACGCTCAATTCAGCTTTTTTCGAGAGTCAAATCAAAATAAGAAAAGAGCAAAAATCGTGACTCATATCCATAGTATTATTATCAAGCCTTGTATACCTGATTTCGAAATTTCTTTGCCGAAATTTATATGCATAAAATGCATTTGATGTTATAGCGATAGCGATTTTTAGCTTAAAACAAACGATAATATATTAAGATAGTCATGAGATAAATTAATTGATATTAATTGTCAAATATATTCATTAAAATCTATTATATCTATTATTAAACTTAAGCTATTTTCTCTATGTTATGAAAAATCAACTCAAAAGGAAAAAATTCTGCTTATAAAAACAACTTTCTCTCTCAATGTGATATTCATTATAAAAATCTTTGATATCTTTATTTCTAAAAATACTTAGCACAAAAAGGTATTTAAACGTAAGACATAAAAATGTTTCTTATTATAAAAAAATTTCTTTTTCATAAATCTCCGCATACATTTATCCTTGAAAGAAATTGCGCACTCTCTTGTTCTAAATTTAATTAGTTTAATGGAACAATGTGAAAATTATCTTACATAAGACGCCGTGATATCGGTTGGGCGTCCTCGAAGATAACTGCTAGGGGAACACTGTAAGGATCTCTCCAGTATGCTGCTTGCAGATCATCTTTCGTGTCGAACACCATGAAGTTTAAGGGAAGCTTACCGGGATAATCCCACATAGAGGACCAGAGGCTATTCATGGAGTTTAAGAAGTTCTAGAAAATACATCGTTAATTTTATATCACGCGAAATCTCGCAATATCCGGAGAAGAGACTTTCTCTTAAAGCAGTAGCCGAGATAAAATTACATACGATATTGTAAAATATATATGTGACGAAAAGAAATGTAATTTTTAATGAAATCAAGGTTGATTATTTCTAGATAAAATAATGTGTCTCAAAAGATGTTTAAAAATGGAATTAAGGTTTTATATTCTGATTGAAAAAATTAGATTTTTTTTTTAAACGCCTTAACTTTTAGATTAGCAGAAATAGATTTGAAAGAGGCAAGCTTATTTTAACGAATAAATAAAAAATGCTTTTAACAAAAAATAGAATGGAATAATATAATAATTTTATTTATATATATATGCACATACATGCGAGACATTTTTCACAATACTTGAAACCAAAAGTATTTCTACTTGATCCAATTAGTTGGTGATTAGTGGATGATTTTCAAGACTCACCAGGGTTTCCGTAGAATTGGGCACCACGGCGATCGTATTGTTTTTGTAGCCATTAAATAATGTGAACATATTCCCTTCCTTCCCCTGCGTCGTCATCGCGGGAAAGTTTGGGTTGGGTATCATGACCTTCACCACGATCAAGGCCGCGAGGATATAGAGGGGTAAAAAGACCTCCTGTAAACAATCAAATGGTGCTGATTTCAGATCAGATAAATAGGCAGTTCTGATATCGTTAAAAGTCAATTCTCCATTCGTAATCATTCATAGTAATAACTGGGTATCTTTTTGGTAAAAAAAGTCAAACGATTTCAAAGAAATAAATCTTTAAACTTCTTTCTAGAAAGATAGATAAAATAATTAATAAATAAATTATATATATATATATATATAATGTTTAGTTTAATATTATTAATCTATAATATTATTAATCTATTAACTATCACATATCTCTATATATCTTTTTTCATCTTTTATCTACAGTCCTCATCCCTCCGATTTTAAAAATATAAATATATTACTTTAAAAATACTGGATTTTTTTTTCGAAAATATTTCTAAAATTAATTGGTAACAAAAAAGCTAAAGGACTCTAGAAAAATAATCAAAGAGGATTTCTCATCTTTTTCAGCCTTTTTTTAAATAGCACGTTTTGTAAATATAGCCGTTCCATGATTACACGGCTTACATGGAATAAATAAAATATTGCTCGTGTTTGTTGCAGATAATATTCACAGTACACAAAATAGGGTGGAAACCCTCCGTTTCACATTGCGTCCCTAAAAACGTAACACGTAAATGCTACATGGTAAGAAATCTCCCGCATGCGTGCGTGTCGCGTAATTATCTTGTGTTCCGTACGCGCACCTGCTGTTCTGTTTCACTATTCGCAACGCAATACTAAACAATACTCCGAATCGTTGCGACTGCGTGTTTTTCCCTTCTGATTGACAATTTTGTTTCAAGAATTTTTCACAAAGCTTTCTTCAGAAATGAAAAAGCTCTCTATTGGTAATTTAAATCTGAAAATGCACGTAATAACTTATTAATAATTGTAATATAAAATATTGTCTTGTATAATTATTGCCGCTTTTGTCATTCGTGAATTCTATATAGTTACTTTTTAGACTTTTATAAAGTTGTAATCGTTTTCTTTTAATAATATTGAGACACGAATAATTTTTGTTTCATAATTAATTAAAAATACCTAATAGACTCTTGTATTTAGTGATGATAATTTATACAAAAATTTAAATTAGTCATAGTTATTTTTTCAAGTAAATGTTCCTTCAATGGAATAAATTTTGTAGGTTTAATTGTCATGATATTTAATATTTAAATAGATTATGCAAAAAGCTGACAAGTTAAATCATTCTTTAAAAAAGTCGAGGAGCTTGAAAATTTCAAATTAATTATCATGAATGAACAAAGAGACAATAATTGTGAGACACTCTGTGCATTGTTTGGGGATATCGATAGCTTCGAAAGATCCGTTGTCATGGCGATCAACAAAGAACTAACGTATACATTTCGCGATGATTGCTAGAACGTCGAAAGGTAGAAGTTCACACAGATCTTGTTGATATTGTCACGAGCGAATCGTAATGTGTAGTGCGAAAATTTATATAATTTCGGCGTTCGCACCAATACGACGATTACGTGACATAAATAGATGTAACGTCGATTACAAAAATGTCGTAATATTCAGATAGGAGTGAATAGGATCTTTATATTTCTTATATTCGTAGGAAATGATCGTGAGCGGAATAGTATAAACATACAAATGGTAATTGCTTCCATCTGTGACTTAATGCACCATTCACTTGCGCATCACGTCTTTTAATTTTTATCTGCTGTAAGGAGCGGCCATTATATAAGAGGTGTTGTAAGATATAGAGAGAGGATGATAAGAAGTAGAACAAAAAAGCGAGAATGAATTCAGGTTGCAAGATAGTTCAAGGAATGTACACGGAAAAAAATATATAATATACTATAATATTATTTATATAAATATATAATATAATATAATATATAATATAATATATATATAACATTATATTATATATATTATATCGCTCTATCACATAATCTTTTAAAGTATACTTTGCTATAGAGTATATAGTTGTACATGGAAATAACATGATGTTATATATTGACAGCATTAAATCTAATTGCAAATAATTTTGTTAATTCAATATAATAATATTAATGAAACAAATACGTATGCTTTTGTTTTATTAAAACTGTTGTTGAATTAACAAGATTATTTCCAATTAGACTTAATGTTGTTAATGCAACATTATTTGTTTGTTTATATCTATAAAACGCTGCTAACAACATTGTAATTATAGTCTGCGATTATCCTTTATAATTTCTTTACAATTCCTCTCTCGCTCTTTTTAATATGTGAAATGGCTTACAAAAACATATAAATTAAAATAAGTCAACAGAAATTATTTTACAACATTAAATTTTCTAAATATTAATGATAGTAAGGCTCTCAGATATATTCTACATTAAATTTTCTATTTTGAAAAGAGCGGATCAATATGAAAATGATTGAATTTGCAAAAGGCGGAGGGCAAGAATCCCGAAACGATGTCGTTCTGCGTGGACATTGTCACCGAGGATTCCTTCTACGAGAATCTGACCCTCGGCGTGGTCAAGATCCTCGAGAACACGCCGTGCGTGAGAAACGTGCGGGTTGAGAGACGAAACGGCTGCGAATCCGGCGCCATCACCAGCTGGGAGCAACGTCATTGCTGCGCGCTTCCCGAGGACATCCGGAATTTCTACACCTCCATCGACGGTTTTCTGCTGCAATGGAATCTTGATATAGCAGGTACACTCGATGACTATTTTAATCCTGTATTTTCGATTCAATGTATCCTCTTCCGTTATTTTCCTTTCGCTCCTTTCGCTCCCATCGCATCCCATTATATTTTCTCCATTGCAATATCCATATATGCCCCGTAATATTATATTTTATAAATTTTTTATTTCACTCTTTACTATATAAAATTTTATCTAAACGTTTTTTATTACATTGTTAAAATAATACTCCATATATAATTTTATTATACATTTTTATCATCGTATTATAAGTTTATTGTAAATTTATAAACATTTATATTGTTCCAATTCATGAATATATTTTTAATTATAATTTCATTTATTTAATACAATTTATGATTTTTAAGTAAAACTGCAAATAAAAAATAATTCCTTTTTGTGTAGCAAAAATGGCTGTTGTTGAATGTTTTCACATAGAATTTTTTGTATAATTATTAACAATTATTAAAATATATCAAATTGAAAGATATAATTATAAGCGATGTAAAAAAACCAATCTTGTGTTCGTGATTAATAATTGCGTTTGGAACTTAGAGTTCATCTAAAACCTTCCGAAGATATATTATACATTTTATCTTTGAATGTTCCATGTTGAGTCCCATCTTGCGATATTATGATAGATAAAAATCGCTAATTCCTAATCACTGAAACCATTATTTGCTGATTTCTCAAAAAGCTTGCATGTCACGAACTCTTTTGCCACGACGTTCGCTATCAGTAATCCTAAATCTACCAACGAATCCTTCATTCAGTAAAGCAAACAAGCCCATTGAAATGTGTTATTCATGTGTAGTCATGATTTAGTTGTCCAAATAATGAGAGATAACAATCTAAGCGACACAGCTCGTTGAAAAGACATAATCGTCTAAAAAAACCTTCTGATGTTCCAAATGTTTATACTTTTCTCGGATTTTTACGTTGCTCGCAAAGTGTAGAAAGCTGTCGGCCCTAAATTGATGGCTTCAATTCACCGACACTAATTTGAAAATTCCATGTCGATACAGGCGAGGAATTCTCAATAGGTCGCATGGAGATCAGCGGTCTTTCGTCGCTGAAGAGATACGTCGGCAAAGATCGGCAAACAGGACCATCGACGCAGGATTCGTCGGGGATCCAAGCGGGAAACGCGGAGTCGCAGGACATCATGTTCTCCGGGGATTCACGCGACTGCAAACTCTTCGAGGTCGGCCAGTGCTTTCCGGGACCCGAAAACGGCAGGATCTATTTGGCATATCGTTCCAAACAGGAACAGGACTCGCCCAGTATTTGGCTCCATCAAGGTAGCGGCTGGTATCATCTGGCTGACAATTTTACCACGTACTTCCGCATGATGCTGGCTCATTTGGGCCTGCCGCTGTGGCAGTGTTGCGTCGCCGGATTGCCTCTGCCCACTTGGGTCGAACAGGCGTATTTTTTAGTCGGGCCTCACCTGCTACCGTCCACCGTCGAGCCCACCGAGACCGTGTCTGCTTCGTTGTGGAACAACGGACCCATCAATGTTCTTGATCCGGCTATCTTCAAAGCCAAGGACAGCAAACAGAGGAACGCTCGTAAAAAGTGAGCTCGCTACGGTGATGGTACTTGAAATCTTTGACAGAAGCAGAGTTCAACTCAAGATCAAGCTGATAATAAAGTAAATTTGTAATTTTTTGGTCTTTGCAGATTCCCAACAGATCCTACCACAACATAGGAATATGTGTGTTCTTTCCCTAATACTTCATATCACTGACAAGTGTAGTGGAATATTTGATTAATATACGAGTATGTATGCCAAACAGTGAAAAAAGAATTTTATTGTCACTGATATGTACCAATATATATCTGATATATACCGATATAATATAATAAATATCAAGCGTTCTAAATCTAGCAAATTATAGGTATTGGAATGTAGATTGAGATCAATGACTATTTGAGACTTGAGATAAGGAGTATCTGGAGTTTCTAGATAATTCACTAATCAATAAATGTGAGAATAATTTAATACATATACGCTATATATATGTTAAATATATCCTAGATCTTTCAGAAAATATGAATATTAAATCTCAAATTAAGAAAATCAGTAATTATCTAAAAATTGAGACGAGTCTATATTCTCTCTTCTGAATAATTTGTCAATTTGTGGCTGGCGTATTTGGAATACATATTTATAGCGGGTGTCCTAGATCTGGCAAAAACTATTAGAGTTCAAATTATGAAAAGTAATTATATCTTAAATTAATTTTAGGCTATATATAAAATAAATTAAATTAAAAATTAAAGCATCTTGACGAATTCGAAGATTTAAATAGACATAAAATGACTTTCTTTGTATTTGAAATGAAGTATTTTTATATCGTCTGTAAAAAAATTATATTTCTATAGCAAAATAATACTTTGCGAAATTATGCTTGAGATATCGAATTACTGATAGTTTTTAAAACTCTTTATTTTAATTATTTTAATTTTGATTAATTATATATATACAGTTTAATTAATATATGTACTACTGTGATCAAAAAGTATCGAGACTGGTCAAATAAAACGCAAACTATAAATTTATTCATCCAAATCTATTATGTCCCCTTCAAAATAATTCCTTCCCACTGCAACACATTTATGCCAACGTTATTTTCACTCCTCGAAGCACCTCTAGTAGTCGATTTTCGGTATAGTGTTTAGAACGCGCAGCGAATTCTTTTTTATCGCCTCTATCGACTCAAAACAAACCCATACAGCACAGAAATTGCAGCAACATTGCAGTAACATCGCAGCAACATTGCAATATTGCCGAAATGTTGCTGCAATTTCTGTGCTGTATGGGAAGTGGTAATTTCAGCCGGGGAACAGGAAAAAGTCATATGGTGCCATAACAGGCGAATATGAGCTTGTGGAATCGTCTTCGTCGATTGTTTGGCTAAAAAGTCACGAACAAGCATCGAACTGTGAGCAGGAGCATTACGTGGTGCAAAATCCATGAGTTGTCTCGCCACAATTCCGGCCGTTTTTTACGGATTGCTTCACGCAAACGGCGCATAACATTCAAATAATATTCTTTGTTAACAGTTTGACCGATTGGAAGAAATTCTTTATGCACAACACTGCGGTAATCGAAGAACATTGTTAACACAACTTTGATTTTTGACTGACTTTGACGAGGTCTTTTTGGCTTTGCCTAACATTTCTGCAAAACATTTCCAGCGTGTCCGTACATGAAATTTCGTTCTAAAGACAAAATTTGATGCAAATTCGTTGCTCATCAAAATTCGACATGGTAAAAATCGCCGGAAGTACTATTTCTCAATCACAAAACAAGTGTTTATTCGTAAGCTAACAAAGGTAATGACGTGAAATTTTGAACGTATGTCAGAAACAGTCCTATCAATCTAAAAAAAAGAAAGTTTCTCGATTGGGTTGAACCGTGCAGTTTAAATGAGCCAGTCTCGGTACTTTTTAATCACAGTAGTAATTTAATTAAATTTCCAAATATATTTAATTTAAATAATTTTTCGAGTATGATTTATTAAATTATTATTATACAATTTTCTCTCATTATGGAACGTTTAATTTTTAATTAGGATTAATCCTAAATGCAACAGCTTCATATGACAAAAGCACAGCGACAGTAATGTAAAAAAAAGCGCGAAGAATTTAACAAGATAGAGAAGCGTTTTCCCTTCTCCGTCGTTAACCCTTGGCCCAGTTGGCACCACGCTTACGCAAAAACCGATTGGCAACGTAGTTGGCGGACGCAGTCTGCGACAAGACGCAGTCGTGCCGTCGCCATTCTCGCAAACGTCCGCGTCAATCTCTTCTTTTTCGTTGTTTTACCTTCGTCGTACTCTTATGCAGTTCTACGGATTACCTAATGAATGTGTTAGCTATTCTCGGCGAAAATTCGACGGAAGCTCTAACGACGAAGTTATATAATTCTTATATTAGATTAAAATAATATATTTTTTCCATATCTATCGTATATTGTTAACACTCCATCGAAAAAAAATAAAAAATTTAAGATAGCTTATTTTTTTAGCTAAGAGTTGAAAGCATCAAAAACTCGAAGAATTGTAAATTAAGTTTAAAAGTGAAGACAGAATCTTCATATGTTATAAAAATCTTTATACATCTCAGCTATTTTTAAACAAATTCTGTTAAAGACGCGTTTAGTTAGACCAGAAAGTTTTCTATTATACAATTTTCTCAACAAACAGTGTCGTGACGTTTGACGTTCACATATTCCATGTCTTAAATGTAGAGGATAATATATGTTGATTCAATATCAACGTGTTTCTCACAGCATCTAAACGAGCTTTTCGTTCGGTTGAAGTTCATTACTTCAACCCGATTGATTTCAATAAACAGCTATTGCGTCCCGAAGAAAATCTTCGAGAATGATTTTGGCAACACATTTCTGCGCGTGATGACTATATATGTGACACGAATATTCATTTGGCACATGCCTACGATATCCCCGAGACAGGTGCCGATTTTTAATTTAATCTCATTTCTCCGAGGATTACCAGGTATATGAAAATCATCACATCAAGTGAGTGACTAAGAGTTTATTCAGGTTTCTATTTTGAAGTTGAATTCCGAAAATATAATCGATTGCGGCCTTTGCGCAAGAGATATCAAACGCCAATTGTTACTACGGTCGAAAATTTTAATTGCATCAGTATGTCAAAATTAGATTGGACGTACCATAAACGTCTTCCGCGTGTCGCGTTTCTTCAGCAGGAGATTCCTCACGAACATCGCCCGCAGTTGGGAGAAGTAGAGCGCACACGAATTCATCCTGCGAGATGCATTCACCCTCTCGTCCTCTGTAACAGAAATATTAACAAACTAAACGGCGACGAAATTTCAATGTTTGGTGAATAACAGGGACAGAAGCTCAAATTTTGTTGCATTATTTTAGCAATCCATTTCGATCCAATTTTAATTCAATTTTAAAGCATCTGATTTTAGAGCATCTGAAAAAGATGTTAAAATATCTACAAAGGAAATGGACAAAAATAAATTGAACATTCTTACATAAGTAATTAAGTGGATATCCATTTCGAACTAAAATTTAGTTGCAAGCCTAATTATTAATTTTAATATATCAAGTGTTGATTAGTTTAAGTGGCACAGCATTTTGTATATCATATGATATTGCACGCAAAGTATTTGTTATATGCGTGTGTCACAATCACATAATTCTCCATTACATTATTATTATGCAACAAAATTTAGAGCTTAAATTAATTTTTAATAAAGATGCAACACTATAATATAATAATAGTAATAATTTTGTTCCCCAGGTATTCTCTAGAAAATGCCATTAATTTCCATTAAAAGCTTGTTGAAAAATTAATGCATTTATAACGAGCGAATTAAAACGCATTTATTATTATTCGTTTTTTTTCTCGCGCGTGTGTAAACTACGAATGCGAATGACAGCTGAATATGTATATATATAATCTGTCGCTTATGATGGAACATAACTTGCCACTTAATTAATGTTTTCATGGAGGAGCAAAATATCTCGTCCTTTCTCGCTCTAACGCGTAACGCACGGCAAACGATGAAGAGGAGAAGCTGTTCTCGGATGTAGGCGTCCAACTGCAGAACAGTCGCGCTCTTCCCGATTAATTAGCTGAATTTGTTTGCACAACTGCGCGACACGTCCCCCCCTCTCACATTCCCTCTGTCCGCTCTCTTCACTCGTTTGCTCTACAGTAAATTCGCGTGGTAACAATATAGTTGTGCCGGCCGTTCGACATTTACAATACGTTAATTAATCATTCGCGACTGCAGTCACATTTGAAGGATCAGTCGGATTGTGTACAAAATAATACTTTATAGAATTCATTCTTGAGTATTCAGCGTGTGATATACCCGATATACGCATTCGAAAGTGATTGTGATTGTGTGCGAGCGTGTAAACTATTTGACGTTACATATAAAGTGCATGTCGCTGTTTTTCCTGTTTGAATGTCAAACATCTTTTTTTCTTTACATTCCGTATATAAAAAATTTCAAAAATATTTTTTTAATGTTTTATGAATTTACGCGACTCGATGTGTCAAAATTTAATTTTGCTGATGGCAAATCTGTACAATTAAAAATTAATATTTACCATCATTATTCGAACGACGGAACTAATTTTCTTTTTCTATCAACTGTCATTTTGAACATAAAAGCGGATCCAAGAATCTAGCTTGGCAGGGTAGTTACACATATATACACTTTTGTGAGTGTGTATGTATGTGTATATAATAATTTAATCTAGTGACCTTATCTTAACACCGTGCGAATTACGCCTGACTAACTTACGCTGAACACTACACAACTTTTATCGCTTTTGAAGATCCCTTTTGTCTTTCTCTCTCTCTTATAATTTCTTTTAGTACTGCTTCTTCAAAGTAATTAAGAGTCACAGAAGAATGACATGGTGCAAAACAGGTAGATTTACCTATTTTTAGTTATTCAGCGATGCATCATGAAACGGATAGATCTACCCGAGCGGTCAGCAAAGTGTTAATACTTTTATGTATAAAATAATGTAATAAATTTTAAAATAGTATGCAATCGTACATTGCAAATTGTAATTTTTTAAATTACAATTATATTTACTTTATATCAACTGATTCATTTTATTATTTTTGTATATCTATAATATTGTCTATATATAATATAAACTGTACATATCAATATCTTAAAAAAAGATAATCATAAAATACGGAATAACTCTTATAAAAAATAAAACAATGTTTACAAATTGAGAAACAACTATTTCTTAGTTACATATGTAATTTATATCTGCTTTGTGTTATGTCGTTGTAACCATTTTTGCAAAAAAGAGAAGTAATTTATTTTCTTTACAGAATCATAAATCATTTGAAAAAAAATTTTAATTTCTGAATGGAGTGCATGGTTAAACACGTTGATCGCTACGTCATCCATATGTGGGTGACGGATAAGTTACCGCAGGGGCCCCATCACCTAGATATGAATGACAATTTTCTTCACCTAAGTCACCTTGGGCCCCGCGGGAAACATACTCAATTTATGCTGGGCGCTCAACATGTTAAAGGAGCAAATTTTCTAAAATATTTGATCTCTTGGGAAGAGGAAGGGGAAAGCTCCTTTTCCTTTCCCCGCGTAAATCCACGTTTAATCGCCTGTTTAAACTAGGAATCCTATAATAGAGTCTGGCTGCGAACGATTTTGTCAAAATCCTATAAGAAAGAGGAGGATATATACTATTTATATCTCTATATACTATCTTACTCTAATTTATACTATCTCGTTCTCACTTTTAATGTACTGGATACATTCAAGCAGTGGCAGCATCGCGAAAGTAAAGATAGTATTGCCAAATTTATCTAAAAGATGCGACAGTCCGATGTGCAATTAACAATACAAAAATATCCCAAAAATTTTTTAGGATGGTAGTCCGTTCTTATATTTAAGACCGTCTTAAGTACAGTCTTAAGATGTGATAAAAACCAATCACAAAGCCGTATTAGTATCTCAAGATATTACTTAAGACGGTCTTGAAATAAGAACTGATTATAGGCACATTCGGAGAGCGTGCTATCAGCGCTATCGCGTTATTTTATCCTTGTTTTATGTTTAAGGATGTATT
>NJRL01000881.1:66075-77275 GCA_003063815.1 Aphaenogaster rudis
GAATAAAAATTGTTTATTTTTATTATAAATATGTTTTTATTTTAATTATAATGTATTTCAAACAATATAACACCTAGTATAATAAAAAATGCGGTTTCACTTACGTACTAAAACGATTTTACTATTGGGTCATATTTGACCCGGTATCCGCCGTGCACGCGATTATCACGCCGTCTGCACTCCGAGGGTTAATAAACGATAAAGATAGAATGACGCAATAGCGCTGAGTAGCGTTGACAGCGTGCTCCCCGAACGTGCCTTATGAATACCAGCCCTAGTTATCGAAATATGAATTTAAGCAAGAGTTGACAAAGCAACGCACCAGTAAAAAATTTTCTCGAGTCTTTGCGAAAATTCCTTTAAATTTATGAAGAAAACTATACTTATATATAAATGCAAAGGTACTCACATTAATCCTGAAGTGCGCCGAGTCTGCGTCCAAGGGGATGACTCTAATCTGCCTTACCCTCTATTTGACTGTGATTGCTGGTGTTGCTGGTGGTGATGATGCCGCTGACGGTGCCGTTACTGTTACCGGTGCTGTCATCGTTGTTACGCTGCTGGACGCTGCCTCCGTTAACGACGCCAATCGATTCGCGCTGCTGGGACGTTGCCTTACCACGTGACACGACGACGGCATCGCAGCGACGGACGGTGTGCTTGGAACCGCGTCCGCAACCGTTGTCGTTGCTCCTCGCCATGCTTGGCGCCACTAATGACTGTATCGAAAAGGAAAGCAAAGTCGTTACTCCTTCAATTCTATTGCGTGGTCTACAATAGAAGTAAGCGTAAGAGTAAGAGTAGGATTAGGAAATAAAATTAATTTAATTCGCTCATGTCCTTACTCCAGCGCCTATGATTGGATCCCTCTTATTCTTGCTTCTTATTCCACGCTTACTCCACGTATTGTAGACGACGCTTATCATTTCACTAATTAGATCTATTCTATCTCTGGACCTTATAGTTTTATTTCTCAAGAAGATAACATATATAATTATTGATTTTAATATTTTTAATCCTAAAATATATAAGAAAAATTACTTCAAGATCTTGTATCACTTCAAGAATTTCAAAAACTGTAATAATTTTTTTCTTCATGATATTATCATCTTCAATCAATTTTTTTGTCCTAAATAATTTTTCGGAAAATTTTAAGCTCTCGAATTTTAAAAAATACTTTATATTTAAATTATTTTTCTATTATATTAATTTTTATTAAAAAGTCACGTATTTCAAGATTGAATTTTGTGACTCTATATCAATATTTCACTTAAATTTCCATTTAAATAGCCATTTGCTTTTGTAATTAAAGAAATCAGATATATCTTATTAAATCATATTGTAACATGTAGCCAACTGTGAATTTAATAAAACTTGGCAAATTTAGATTTTAATGAAACACATCTAGGGAACGCAATAAATTAATTTGGAGATTTTCCAGCTGTTGGCAAAAAGCTTTAGACAATAAAACCACCCGTCGCAAACAATTCCTTTGATATAACTCGTAAAACATTCAATATATCGCAAAATACTTTATACAGAAAAAATTTTTACTTTATAAAACCATCTTCAATTTGTTGAGCTAACTTGTCAAAAATATCAAAATGTCAAAATGTCAAAAGAGCAAACAATACAAATCAAAGAATGACGAATTCTGCCGCGGTGATTTTCATTACAACGTGTATACTCCGGGCACGGTTCGCAAACAATGGACCAATCCAGCAGTGTAATTTAATATATTGTAAATTAACACATATCAAAAGACAGAGATAAAGAAAGAGAGAGAAAGAGGGAGACCTACCTTCGACCACAACCAGGTCAAACTTCCCTGCGGTCGATGAACGTGATTTAGGAACGTGCCTAGACGAAGACCAAAGGAATAAGCCTTCACCAGTCTGAAGTTCTCCCTCTTGATTTTCCTACGTTGTCCCATCCGATCACGTCCACAAGAAGATCATCGCTTAGCTGCAAGACGTCGTTTTACCTGCGGAGCAAGAAAAATCGCCCGATAATTGCACGCATTTTCCGAACAGTTTACGTATTGTGTAAAAAGTTTAAACATTGAATGTCATTAAGAATGCCATTATAAGTTTCGCCATTCAATGTAACATCTTGTTCGATCGTAATGTCTATTATGTAACAGAGATCTGTTATGTTAGAGAGATCGTTTATTTATTATATGCATAGAGATCCTTAATTGACTGCGTACGTTGCCGTTCTAAATACGGAAGATCGATAACATAATAAAGTGATTCCGTTAGTGTTTCTGTTCAGAAATTCATAAAGCAGCATTTTTGCTTAATATGTTATTAATATAAAAAAATATTCGAATTTTTCGATATAAATTTTCTGTGATATATAAATCCTCTGTGTATGTTTCATATACATTTTTTATATACAGTTAATTTAATATTAAATTACTCTAATCAATTATTAGTTTTTATTACGGGGATACACTACTTTAATTAGTATTTTCTACTACTAAACTACTTTATGACAGACTTGATAAAATCCACATAATAATTTTAGTAAAAAATATATCTTTTTTTGTAGACGCAAGATTCAGTCGTTCATTCAAACGTTTTTTTATACAAGGTAAGATTAGTTGCCTTATGTTTAATATAATATAATCAGATTGTCTTGTTAATATAATCTTATTGCATTTTATGGCACTGCTTTGACGAAATATAACATTATTACATTCATTATGTCTAGATCCTTAATTCCTCACTCACTGTGCAGTTCTAAATATGGAAGATCAATAATATTATGAAGTGGTTCCACGTGTTCGTGACACAAAGTGATGTCCTTATTCGTTGACGCAAGAAAAATTCGCTCATATTTGATATAGGCTTTACTAATCTTTGCTGAGTATCTATCAAAAGGATGATCCATCTATAATTTTATTTACTATTAATAGACATTTTTCTTAGCACATTCAGTTATAATATTATTTAACTTTATAGTGTGTTTTTTTGTTTTGAATTTTACATCCGTTATGTGAATTCGATTCTTATAAACCATCACATATTCAAAATGCTTCATTTTCTCGGAAAAGATCAAGAGTCACGAAAGTTGAATGTTTCATATTTTTATGCGGTATTCCTATCATAAAATAATTTAATATTGAATATATCGCTAAAAAGAACCTTCTCCCGACGAACTACGCGCGTTTCTACCGAATTTGGCATGCACTCATTCTCTCTCACGCCACTATCTAATAAATAATAAATCTGAAATGCAAGAGGGAAACGCAGTGTGCGAGCGGACACGCGGGGTCGTCACCCTACGACGCGAGGGTTACTGCGGTAAGGAGTACAGACAGGATGTCGCCACTGCGATCGCAACTGAGAGGGTGCACATATACAAAGAGGGTCCTGTGAAGTTCGATTACGTTACTTTTCCTTAGAAGCGGAAAGTTTTCGCGAGCACGTAAAACATTATCCGTTAAAATAAATTACGATTATCGCAATAAATTCATTAAGATAAACATCGTAAGAATAAGAATATGATAAATTACGACAAACTTAATTAAATTAAGCGTATACATACATTTCATTAAATATAAATTAAACATTTTATCACGCGATTATCCTCTTCTATAACGGTCAATGCGCTAACCTTAATTACGTCCGCTTTGGTATAATCCTACTTTTCATTTATACATAATGTAACGTATGATATTGTTATAGTTAAAAATATAGTTATAGTTATAGTTATAAATATAAAGTTAAGTGCATTTACTCCCTCTTCGAAGTTATCCTGCATATATCTCACAGATGTCTTTTATCGAACAAAAATTTCACAACATTTCATGCCGTTACATCCTAGACAGGTAATAACCTCGTCCAAAATAATATCGGTTATATGTGCGCGAAATATAGACATCCCGCAAAAGTGCGTACTAATACTTTCTCACTCAAACTTCATTTTCTCCGAACTCTCTTCATTCCTTTCCAGGCGATCACAGAAAAGGATCACCGTGTAGAAAAGAAGATTAAACAAATATTCAATTCATAACCATCGCTTCACTCAGAAAAAAGTAGCACCGACAATTAAAAAATTAAGAAGAAATAGCACCTTAATTGTGTATTAAGCTGCCGTTGTCAGCAGAACTATTCTTACTGGTATTTCATATTTATCTTTATTATTCGTAACATTATCCATGTACCATTAGCCCAGTTTTACCTACCGGGAATCCTCTTCCCGGCAGGGAGCGCAGTGTCGGAAAATAATAATATTTACCTGATCTAGTGGACTCGAACCTGGTATTACAGATTACGAGTCTGGCGCTCTACCACTAGACCACACTGCCGCCCTAACAAGAATGAATAAACTTTAATATTTCTAAATCGCCAGTAAGTAATAAACATATGTAATAAATTGTAAGTCGACCTAACTGGCAAGAGATGGTATTCTATTAAATACTATGTATCAACTATACGGATTGTGGTCCTCTACGTGTAACAAATTTAATATTAATAAATGCTAAAGCATCTATTATATTCTCCCCCTCCCCCCAACATCCTCCCATCACGAAAACTGTTAGAAAATTTATTGCGAAAAATATTACCTCATCCTGGCTGAGGATTACCTCATCTCTTGCCAGTTAGGTCGACTTACAAAAATGAAGAAGTTGTATGAATTACGGAACCACAGTAATGTTAATCATTTGTAGTAAATATGATAGGATATAGAGTACAAGAAAATAGTATAAAATAATCTTATTAACGGAAAATATATTAATGAAACACACAAGGCAGTCCGCAGGATTTTTTCCAGGTAGGGGGCATGATTCAAAATATTACTTCCAAAATTAGAATACTTATAATTTGAAATTTATACACCTTTTGAAATTATAATCCCCTATGGATTATAGGGCAGAGATCGGCAAGGTTAGCACAACTTTGTCTTTCCTTTATTCAAAGGGAGAGCAAATGCTTAATTTTTTGCTGATTCCAGGGGGGGGGGCAAATGCCCCCTCTTGCCCCTCCCCCCTGCGGACGCCTATGGTGACACAAGAAGTGTATCATTATGACATAATGACTGATTTCAGAAAAATGTTAGTCTAAATTGAAAGAATATAATTGTCATAATCTTATTATATGAAGTCTATATAACCATATATTAGAATATTATTCCACCACTTCATTGCTATTTAATATACTTTAGTTACACTAAGAAAAAAAATTTATTGAAAAACTAAAATATTTAGTCCGATACGTTCAACTAAAACATTAGTTGGTTTAACTGAGCATTAGTTGAATTAAAAAAGGTATAGTTCATTCATGTCAACCATCAAAAATTTTTAATCAAGAAATGGTTCATTCAACTAATGTTCAATTAAACCAACTAATGTTTTAGTTGAACGTATTAGAAAACTAAATAATTTAATTTTTCAACAAATTTTTTTCTCAGTGTACATATAGTGAAATAATGTCAACATCCGACATCACATTTGTTGCGATGAGTGCATTCCGATGGTCTACTAATACTACTTCTGTTCCTATGACTTTATAAAACTAGTTTAGAGGGTACTTAAATTTCAGAATCGTCATATTGTAGTTTGCGGGAACTACTTTGTTTTCTCTGAGTGTACATTATTCCTGAAACGGGCGGACGTAAATTTCGCTTCGTGAAGCAAAACACAAGAGAGAACGGCAGACACAGAGCGGCTGAAGTGGGTTCTACGATTTCGCATTACGATCGATCGCGTTCCGCGGAATTTCTGCCGACGACAGGATATGCTTATCTCGCTTTGATCCCGCGCTTTAATCCTTTCCGCAAATGTCCGCCACCGTCATCGAGTCTCCTTCTACCACCTTTATATACCTGCCCGTGCCCTTCTATCGTCTCTTTTGACATCAAATGCTTCGGCATTTAATGCATCCTACGCTGTGTTTGAAGAGCGCTACTTAACCGTCGATTCGTCTAGACAACGAACTCTCGTCCTTGACAGATCAAAAGAATATCGGTGGAGATGATGACGTTGGCTTCGCCGTCACGCCACGCGACCTCGAAGAACGGATCGTTTAATCGCACCCTTGAGCCCCTTAATCTTCCCTTACATCGATATCCAACGAGCGCTTTGTGTACCTAATAGCTTCGGCATCGAGTGTTAATTTATTTTAGTAGAGAAAAATAGTCATTTAATTAATATCCTTATCTTGCCAAATTTTTCTCAAACTAACTGTTCGAGGATTTTTAAATAAAGCAATTTCGAAAGCTGATTTTTACATTAATATTGCTTCTCATATTTATTTTCTTCTTTATATACCTATTGCTTCTCTCGTTTCGATTTATATTTATATTTTAATCTAAATGTTAAATAGTTCATACATTGTTTAATATATTCCTTCTTTCATATGTTTCTTCATATATTGCTTTTCATGTATTTTAATATAAATGTTAATTAAATAAACAGTAAAAAAATATTTCATGAATAAATAAATTTTACTTTCTTTTTTGTTAAGCCTCAACGTATATTTGTAATTTTCTTAATAAATACTCCTTAAGGACGACTAAAAATATTACGTTTTCCATGTGTTTTACGAGCTGAAATCAAATTTGACCTAGTTCTTTGCTTAATTTGTGAAGATGCCGTGATAATAACTCGATTATTAAATGACTGACTCACGTTTTTTCGCAATAAATTAAAAATGAACTAATGAATAAAAAAACGCACAATTTCAATCTATATTTAAGCGCGACAGCAGGATAATTTCTCTTTGTTTTTTAAATTAAAGGAGATATGCCATATTAAATATAACTTAAATGTAATGTACAAATTGAATCTTATTTCGCACATGATAGAAATTCGTGAAAGTTATTTCGCTTAGAGAAAAGGGGATAGGTATAATTTTTTTATCAAAATGACTCGCTGACTCCAACCAATCTGTTTCTGATTAATGTAAGTGACATGAGCAATCATATCTCGTGATTATGAAGACGTAAGAATAATACACGATAAGTAGGAAGTCTCAACATTAAGATTTCATGAACCTGCAAAACGTCGTTTCTAAGGCTAAATTAAGGCTAAATGCAACTTTTACGCTCATTTACGCGATACAAATACATATATCAAGGTATTATGAAGTCCTTAAAACACAATGATGTCGCATTCTTCGATTCTCCAAGAAACAGTGACATAAAAATATCATGTTTATTTTACACGATAATAATTATACACAAAAAATACTTTACTATTAATCTTGTTTGTGTCGTTATTAAAGACAATGCCATTACAAAGCATAAAATTGCAAGATCAATCATCTCCAAATGTACATCGTAGAGAAAAACTAGCATCGAGATATTGTAAATGATCCAGAAATGTCAAAAGATATGCAAATAGATTATTATAAATACAGTATAGCATGATATATAACAGTGCTCCATGATATTCACATCCCAGATACTATCTATATGTATACTCTTATCCGCGAAATGACGAATGGTTATTGTACACTTCGCTGGCAAGCAAGCGACCTGATTTCAGCCAGCAACTTGTGGGGAAACTCAACCAAATCCGTTTTCCCGCTTGTCCGCCTAAGTTGGAGAACAACCTGGACGAGTTTCGATTCACCTCGTATCCTACTCAAAGATCGCGTTCGTCCTCTTATATCACCAATTATCTATCATTTTATTTGGCCTGCGCCATGGAGGATCCTGTCAAAAACTGCTTATCGACATGTAGGGCACTCAACTGGCATCAAACTGCTCCAAGACGATTTGACCAATCTTGAGAACAGCCAAAATCAAGAAGTAGAAGATTACCCAAGCAGAAAGTCGAAATGATGTCAAAATGACGCCAAATGACACCTTTGACAGTCATTTTGAGATAATTTTGATGTCATTGTGACGTCATTTTGATGTTATCGTGACTTTCTGTTCTGCCTGGGTAATTTATATTTTCGTACTAAATGACGGACTAATCAGCACGATTTGATTCGACGTCGCGAAGATTGAAACAATACGAAAAAAATAATCCTGTTTTAACGAAATATGGAAAAGTTCGAAAGTAATGAAAGAAATGCTAGGAAAAGTGATCAATCAATACGCTTTATACCCTTATTTGTTATATCATTTATTGATTGTGATATTTACTCGGATATATGATTAAATTGATACTGCTTAAGAAGGATTCATCATTTGGGTGGTGTTAAACCATTTATCAGATAGGATGGTTTATCACTGATAATAGTATCCACATAGTGACTCGAACCTTTTAAATACTTTAACGCGGTTTAAATAATCTTAAATACGGATATTTTATTCGCGATCACTTAATTCTGGTGTCCATTGATCACGCTTTGTACGCGATAATTCATTATGTAGTGTCTGTTCCGGTATGATGGAGGCGTACTTTACGAAGAAATGATAGACGGAGAGAAAAGTAAAGAAGGAGAGAGGAGGATAGAGGAACTACGTACAACCACCAGTCGGGGTCTATCGACCGACCGAGGATCAGAGAGCGGAAAAGGGTCAGAGGCGTGTAGGAGAAAGGACGACGAGGAGTTTCGTACAGCACGTACCCAAATACGGCGGATGGTGGATATACCGATGCGCGATCGATTTTTTCCGACCTCGTGATCGCGGTTCGTTAGGCCCGATTCACAGTGGATGCCTCGCGATGAATAACGAGAAACAAGAAGGAAGGAGAACGAAGGATGAGAAAAACAAAAATAGAGAAAGGGGAAGAGAGCGGCGTGGTTTTCATGGAAATCTCCGATAGTTTGGAACGTTTTATATAATGCTTCTCGTATGTTACGTTAATAGCAGACTAAAAAAGAAAATTAAGATATGTATAAATTAAGATATGCATAATAAAAGAAAATGTACGTAGAAAAAATATAAACATGAAAACTATATAGGTATATATTAGGCTATATTAATACATTTGAAACTTCACTCATAGACAATCGATTGACACACACACCAAGATAGAATTCTTTAAGGTTTTTGTAATTTGTCAATTTTTTTTGTTTTATTACTTTTATTGCTTTGCATAAGTTGCGTTGTTAATGTATCGATTACAAATTTTAATAGTTATTTTAAATAGGAATTTTCAAAGTCGATGCGGGAACCTTTAGACTCATCGTACTATGTTTAACTTAGAACCGAAAAATTTTATTTTACCGACTAAAAAGTTAGAGGATGTCCCATAAGAATTTTAAAAATTGCTAAATTAACGGACACTAATATATATATATATATACAAAATTACCCAGATATACCCATATATAAAATTATCCAGTTACCAATACAATAAAAGTTAAAAGAAAAATAAAATATTAATAAAATACATAGGAACTACTGCAATAAAATTGGTCAGTTGCTAACGCAATATTTAATTTTGCAATGTGAGGACAAAAATCATTTATGCCGGTGTAGTTACGCTATTGAACATTTAACAAAAGCTTTATTCTATTTTCTACTGTTTATCGTCAAAAAATTGTTTTACTCGTTTCCTTTATAGCTCTAAAGACACGTCTCTTGCAACAGAGTTATTTTCTATAATAAAATAAAATTTTATATAAAATTTATTTAGTAAAACACCGAGAGAATGCTTTTACTAATTCTCTATGATGGAGAATTGTTTTTACTAATTTTCCACAAGAATTACTTTTATTTACTCTTCACATTGCTGCGGACATTCAGACACATGCAATTACTGAACATTTGCACAAAGTAATGACATAAAAACTTAAATTCTTAATGAACGGTTATTCATACGACGTAATCATTACAGAGATTAAAATAATCTCTCTCAGTTTTAATATCTTTGAACTTAAAAATCCAAAGAAGATTCGATTCAAAGGATTACGAACAAGCCATGTGACAATTACGTCGAGCGGACTTGAAGCCGGACTGTGAGAACTTGAGTTGACGCGGCGGCGACTATTTTCGTTCGCGAACGAAAGCGACATTCCTGTTACGTTTTCGCGAGTCTCAATGATTACTCACAACAGTCGTACTTCAGAATGGTGCAACAACCGAGACATGTGCGCGCGAAAGATGAGTCGACGAGATATTCCCGTGTCGATCGCTTCTTTCAACTCACGGCCGTTTGATAGTTATTTCGCAGAAAGTGGAAATTGGTCCTCTCCCAAGCAGAATAAAAAGTCAAAATGACGCCAAATGGCACCTTTGACAGTTATTTTGAGATAATTTTGGTGTCATTGTGACATCATTTTGACGTTATTGTAATTTTCTGTTCTGCCTGTGCTTAATTAATCTCTCTTAATTAATCAATTTTTTTACAGTTTTCGGGATGGGATGGGAAGGGAAAATCGCATAGATGCTTGTTAGCATCATTATTATTATTAAATTGATTAGCAATTTAATATTGTGATATTACTATTCTGGTTCAATTTAAAAATTCTGCGTTTCAAGACCGATATTAATCGGCGCGCAGATTGTTTAAACTAGAATATTCACACATAAAATATTATTAAGCACTAAGATCTAGCTATGACCGTTTAGGCCCTTCTCGAATTTAATTTAATTAATCTCATTCGGGGAAATAAGCTCTTGATGGAATTGATTCGCTTCTAAGATTGGCCTATATTTGAGTTGTGCGTAAATTGCAATAGTGATACAACGTGAGCTGATTGTGAGTAATAAAGACAAACAGAAGATTATCAAAAAGTGTGAAATGAAGATTAGTGGAATCCAGTCGCTAGTTTTCCATGTGTCATGTAGATTCTTCCGGTATATTCGCAATTTTTCGGAATTACGGACTGATCATTCTATGCAAACATTATGCGAAAGCTTGAAGAAAGTTTTATTATCAGGGGACTTTATGTGGTTTGTGTTATTTATGCGTGTCAGAGCTCTGCATGGGAGTTAACAAGTTTATCTTTATTTGCCAATGATATCATCAAGCGACATCAAATAAATTGCAATTTTCCGGTTAATTTTGAGTAACTATGTAGATACTATTATCAATGATAAGCCACTTTTTCCGATAACGCTTTTGGCATCACTTGAATGATGAATCCTTCCTTCTCAAGCAGTATCAATTTAGCGATACGTATATGAGTAAACATAGCAATCGAAGAGTGACAGATAAGAGCTAAAAAAGTTCAAGTGTCGCGGTCACTATTTTTTAGATTAAATATTTTTAATGATAATATCATCTTTACTGCAAAAAATGCAGCACTGTATGAAAACGTATTCGTTTCGTGTGACACCATTTTTC
>NJRL01000882.1:61823-72436 GCA_003063815.1 Aphaenogaster rudis
CGGTGTGTGTGTGTGTGTGTGTGTGTGTGTGTGTGTGTGTGTGTGTGTGTGTGTGTGTGTGTGTGTGTGTGGTATTGACCACAGTCTCGATTGACCACGGTCTCGTTCGACTATGGTTCCGATTATTTGTATATTTGCATATTTAAGTACATGATTGAGTGTGCTTGGGGGGTGGCTGTACCCCCTCCCCCGACCCCTCCTGCGAAAATCTGACCCAACCTAACCTATGTCAGTGTGTGTGTGTGTGTGTGTGTGTGTGTGTGTGTGTGTGTGTGTGTGTGTGTGTGTGTGTGTGCGCGTGCGTGCGTGCGTGCGTGCGTGTATGAGACTCATCTATGTAGTAATATATTTACCCTATATTTTTTAAACTTTTTTTGTTAATAACTTTTTATCGAACAACGACCGACGGCTAAAATCTTCGGAATGTTGTTCAGGGTCATGACCTTGACAACATATGTCAAGGTCAAGGTCATCGGAGGGTGGTCCGTATTACTACATAATTACTTTTTTTTTTACTTGAAGTAGTATTTTGTATAATATTTTTTGACTGACTTGAATTTTTATTAGAATGTATATCACTTATGTTTTTATTAGCCTTGCACGATACAATCATATTTTTTGAAATTATTTGATAATATTATGAAGATTTTAAAATAACATTTTTCACATTAGTACATTAAAATGTTACTTTGATTTTCTAATAATTTCCTTATTGTAAGTAAATTGAGTAAACGTAAATTTTCAATATTAATAAAAGTTTAATCCAATATTTGTTGATTGGTTTTCATATTCATGCTTAAAGGTATTTTTATATTGTGTATTATTTTCTTCATTGAAGAATCTGTAAAAATTGATTGGAAAGATTTCTTTAACAAGGAAAACGAAAATGTAATATAAGTAAATAGTATTATATAATAAATAATATTATTTGTATTATTTTCAAAAAAAGTTGTCTCTAGTTGTGTTGAACTAGAACTTGTTTTAATTTTATATACTTCCATAACATTATTACACAATAATTTCTCCTTCTTTTTTATATCCTTTCATACTAGTAAGTTTATATCAGACGAAACATTTGTTTTTTAAAACTTCTTTTTTTCTTTTATTTAATTGAGAGATATCCTCTTCAGATGTGATTTCATATTCCGGAAGACTCATAATTTTGCTATTTACTTTATGTACGGCCATCTTTTTTCTAGATCCTCGGCTAGTTTTTTAAAGAGTGAAGCCAAGAATCGCCCGTTTTTGATCCCGCGATATTGGAACTGAATTGTGTGCAAAATTGTACCTTATGATAAGACATCAATCACAAAAAATTTTGAGGTAAGGATTGGTTCCAGAGATATGGGAGGGGGGTCAAAGTAGTCAAAATTCATATATGTAATGTATTCATAACCATTTCCAAGGAACAAAATCAAGGAAACTAGATCTCAGTGTGTATTTTCACACATAATAGTTGCTTTCCTTTTACACGAAAACTCAGATAAATCTCTTGTGACCAAGTTTCCATCGAAGGGTTTGAAGCGAGTCAGAGTCGGGTCAGAGAAGGGTTTAGGATCGAGTTTGATATTTCCACCGCAAAAGCAATCATCCTAACCCGACTCTGATCCGATTCTGACCTGACTCTGACTCGGTTCAAACCCTCGGTGGAAACTTGGTCTCGAGTGAGATTTATCTGAGTTTCGTGTAAAAGGAGAGCAGCTATTATGAAATTAATATAATTAAAATAATAATTCAACAACTTATAAAAATTAGTTAGGACTCGAAAATTGATTTTATAACTCTGATTGTGAGTCACGACTTTTTTAAATATATCGTTCGCCATATTGAACCGGCCATAACTTTGTTGTTAGCTGTCAGCAAAACCCTCGGGTACAATTTAAATTATCGGACTGACATAAAAATTCGTGCTTCAAAGCGTATGAGCTAACGCGTTAATGAATTTTATTCCCTCCCCATATCTCTGAAACCAATTTTCACCTCAACTTAAAAATTTTTGTGATTGATATCTTATTATAAGGTACAATTTGGCACATAAATTCAGTTCCAATATCGCGGGACCAAAAACGGGCGAAAAAACCACTGATTTTGGTGTCACTCTTTATTTTGCTTAACGATAGTCTCTGCGCTTCTCTTTAAGCTAAAGTGGCATCATTATCAGATTCCAATGTGAATACATGTTCTTCTTTTTCTAAATGTGCAAGTTTGTCCAATGTTTCTTCATATGTCTCTATTAGAAATGGAATATATATATTTATTTTATAACCATTACATGGATTATAACAGAAATAAATACACTTACTGGCATATTCTTTTAAATTCACAAAATAAACAGGCCATTCTTCCAGTAGGTATATATATACGATTTTTTATTAAATCCTGTAAATTATTTACATTTTCTAATGTGTATGGTAGACTTAAAAATCGTGTAAAACATTTGTTAGTTTGAGAATTGTAATCCCCCCAAAAAGTAAGAGCAATATCAATTTTTTAAATTAAATAACTTCTACCTCTTGTTATAAATTCCACTAATGCATACATATATAAGTTTTCCGCATCGTCTATATCTAGCAAACAAACATTTTAATTATTTTTATTATGTAAAAGATTACTAAATGCTCAATACAGGATGCTCGGGACGAGTCGGATGTAATCGGATAAGAAACTTTGGTTCAAGTAGAAGAAAATTCTTGATAATATTCGAATTTCGAATTTGCATATCCCTATTTGGTAAATATTTATCTTTACACAGCCAACCTTAAATGACTTCCGGTTGACCTTGTCGTTGACCTTGACCTCTTAGAAGGTCAAGGTCATTGATCTTTTTCGTCGCTTGGGTGGACTTCGCCTCGCATGGAAAGTTCGAAACCCATGTGGAACCATACAATTATAGACCTCGTTTCGCACTGAGCAGGGGATGGTGCGGGGTGGACCACGCTTCGTGTAGAAAGTTCGAAACAAAGGTGGAATTGTAACTTTCGTTTGGCTCTGTAAGCAGGGCGTGGTAAATCTTGTTTCGTCTTGCAAAAGTACACGCGTGGGCGGGGAAGGTGCTCCGCCTCTTCCCCACCCCCATCCCGAAAGAAATCTAACTCAAACCTATTTTTAATTTAAAATTAAAATTTGGTTTGGATTAGGTTAGATTTTTCCGGGGAGGAGGTGCAGCCTCCGCTCCTCCCCCGCCCACGCATGTACTTTGCTACACAAAGCGAGGTTCATCCCATTAGCGCTTACGTACGAAACGAAAGTAGTCAGAACTTTCTTTTACTAACCGAGCGACGGAAAAGATAAATGACCTTGACCTTCTTCGAGGTCAAGGTCAACGTCATGGTCAACCGGAAGTTATTTGGGGCTGGCTGTGTAAAGGTAAATTTTTATCCCCTACTTAACGTATAAATACCATTGAGAAAATAAATAATAACAGATAGATAATAACTACTTATAATCTTCTATCACTTTTGAGAAAACATGAGTATGAATCAATAACATAATCTTTACTTTCAAAAAACTAACATTGCGTTCGTAGAGTTTCGAATAAATTAGCTATAAATGTATTCAACTGGAACTGTAAATAGAGCTGTGATAAATGTTACGATGATCATGCGAGAGCTGATGTTTTATTGCAACAAAAGATGTGGCCATATTCCAAATTGATATATAGTCATTTAGTTTAATAGTTATCTGGCTGTTGTCGCTGGTATAGACAATGAACTCTATAAAGTATAGATTGGTTCTATCATTTCGTTAATCACAACCGTAACTATAAATATTATTAGATTTTAAAAGTTGATATTATACAGGCGTTAATGATTTCTAAAAAAATATTAATATATATTGAAAAAATATAATGTAACTTACGTTAAATAGATAAATCCTGTTTCACTGACAGTTTTCAAGTTGAATTAATTATTTATAACATCATAACAAATATTTTTTCAGTTCATCTATTTTGAAATTTGTCTCCATTTTTTTATTAACTTGTATTTGATTTGATTTACACATATATTAACACTCTGCCTTTTAATGTTTTGCATAATTTCAAATGTAAATAATTGAGTAGAATCGCAAGGAAAATTATACAAGACATTAATTTTATCATATTTTCTCATATTACAATAAATATTATTATTTTTTAAAATATTTTTTATAACAATCTCATTATTCAAAAGTATCGTATTATTGGGACATTTCAGTGTTAATAGATATTGTTTATATTTTATTTGAAGAATGTCTTCATCAGAATTTTATTTACATATAATTTCTTGTTCTTGAGGCAAAGTGACACTTTTTTCTACGTGAAGTTTTTTTTCATATTGTCGGCGATAGAATTGTACAGTATGATGAGGAGAACGTAAAATATTCTTAATTTTTCAAAATGAGATTCGAAACGCACTTATTAAATTTATATAAAACAATTCATAATTTCAACATTATCTACAGTATGACATAAATTATGAACATTATTATAATTAAGTGTTTCCCATATAAGTCTTTAGCAACAGAAACAAAAATGTTCAAATATTCTCTTGCGTGTTTAATAAATTTATTATTCATTTTTGTAGATAAACAATATGTAACATGTAATAATACAAAATTGTTAATCATTCACAAAATTCGAAATCATCAAGGATATGTTTTAAAACAATTGGACTACAGTATAACAAGAAGAATCTGCTGCCTTATATTTCTCAAAATATTTAATGTTATGAACTTTCCTATCAAATTCATATGGAATCCATTTTTTTATCAAATTAGTTTGCCGATTGAATTCACCTTTTTCCATGACACTTAGTTTTATATTTTTATGACATATCTAAAAATCTAATAATCGCTTCATAATTCCTTCAAATAATTGCATTGGATCTAATACGAAATGTCTGATCCTGTTTATATTTGGTTTCACATAAATAAGTGTAAATACTCCAATGTGATGATTTACATCAGTAAAATTGCGAAATTCTATATCTGTGCATTTATTACAATGAATATCTAAAATCACAGTAGTATTTTCATGTTTTTCAGCTTTTATATTTTTTACAACTATCAAATGGCATATATGCCCTTTTACACATTTTAAATACGAATGTGCTGAAATCAGAAAGCTTTTATTTTAATTGACAAATGTATTAATATAATAGTTAATCCCTTGTGAAGTAGAGTTCATTAATTTCACAGATAAATTTATACAAATATTTTTCAAGCCTTTTTGGCTTATGTGTTCCTGAATATAAAGCAACTGTAAAAGGCTTGTAGATATCAGATTCAAAATAAGCCTTGCATAAAATTGACCAAAATGTTCTGTTACTACTCTTGATTTCACACTATCTATATTAAATAGCATCTCTAATTCACGATTTTGATGTAAAATCACATTTACACGATCTTGCAATCCCTATTCAATACCTAAATGTATAAATGCATAGAATTATCTAAATCTTCCATGTTTTCTATTTCATATACTGCAGATGTGGTGTACAAAAATGTTTTCGTAGATTTTGGAAGAGTTGGCAGTAATTTATGTCTTAATATTTTTAATAATTTATCACTGTGTCAATGAGATATTATATATGATACTATCCCATTTCTATATCTCCTTCATTTCATCAAAGTTTCTCAAAATTATTTTCATGCCTTCTTTAAATTATATTAATAAAATTAGTATTATAACATAAATAAAATTAATAAAATACACAGTAAAAAATCGTGCGTCCATATGTTAAAATTTTCTTGTGTTACCAAGATTTGATTATTATTTCAATGTAAAATTAACATACAATAGATATGTTATTATTTTCGTAACATTTTCATGTGTTACATTTATGTGTGTTAACGTAATAACTTAACACTTTATGTAGGTACGTCATTTAGAAATTGAATATTATTTAGAGTTCTTTTAACACAATTATTTCAAAAGATCAACATTTCTTAAAGTCATTTTAACATAAACAGAAGTTAAAGTAAATCTTCAAATAATCGTAAACTTTGACAAAATACTCAAATTCACTAAAATCAAATGTTTCTATTACATATAATTTAAGTTAAAATGATTAATGTCATTTGTTAATATAACTGTTTAATTATCTTGTATGTTATTATCACAGCATACTTAAAGTTAAAAGATTAAACATAAATGTAAAGTATAGTGTTAATTAATTAACATTTCTAGTTTGTCAACAAGTAACACATGATGAATGAGTTCTTTTAATTTAAAATTTAGAATGGAGTTTCTGGGACATATGAAAAATGTTACAATTAACATTTTATTTTTTACTGTGTAAGTATAGCAATAAAATTCTTTGCTACTCACATATAATTCATTTGCGTGTGTCTCTTGCTCATTTGTCACTTCTAATCTTTGATAATTGTCATTTCTAACTTCTTTTGAAACTTTCATGACAAAATTACATACTGTAAGCTGTCTTATTTCTACAAGTTTTCTTTCTTCACCCTATATTTTTGTACGCGTTCACGACTTTCATACATTTTTAATTATTTTTATATTATTTTTCCCTTTCTAAAAAAAGCATGTTATCAAAAACTCGAATATATCGAAGCGTTGAAGCCTTTTTTCTGCGATGCTAATTAGCTATTGCGTTGTCGCGTCTCGGCTTATTTCATATGTGTCGTTTGAGGCCGTCAAATCAATGTGAATTGATAATCTCATTAAATAAATTATATTATTAATTATATCATTAATTATGTCATTTAAAATATATAGTACTTGAGAATAAATGGCGCACACGGAGCGTGCGCTTTGTAATGGTCTGGTGACATAAAAAATAAGTATATTATATATACCAGTGCGAGATGTGCTACACATACATGAGCATTAAACAGCTCAACTGATCAAAAACTGAGAAATTACATTTTTAATATTAATGATACAATATCTTGTAAAGAATTGACCAACATATTGTATAGTAAAACATATTGTATAGTAAAACTGCTTCATCTAATTTCAATTAATTTTGTCCAGTCGCTATGCAATATTTTTGTATAAAGAGAAATCTAGATAGTAACTGGCCGAGTGTTCAGTCAAACTGCACAAATACCTATTAGGCTGGGTCTACAATGTGCTCTTTGCTTTTTGTTTCTTTAGAAATTAACCAATCGCAGTTGATTTTAGGAAGAATAATCGAACAGGATTGGATTAATTTCTAAAGAAACAAAAAGCAAAGAGCACATTGTAGACCCAGCCTTTGAGATACATAAAACACATAAAACTTTAACGGAAATAAAGTAAAATATATTTTAATTACTATACACGGAAAGAACGGTTTTGCTGAAATATTAAAAAATTTGGCCAGATACAGATCTGAAAAATAATTTTGTTGGATCATTAAAATAATTATTTAGGACACTCCAACATAAAATGCTGCAAAAACTTTTGATATTCTAGCAACTATTTTAGGAGTCCTACATAATTATTTTGATGATCCAACAAAATTATTTTTCAGATCTGTATCTGGCCAAATTTTTTAATATTTCAGCAAAACCGTTCTTTCCGTGTACAATCTCTATATAAGTATGATCATAAAACGAATTATTATAAATTTGCAAAATACCAAATGAAGTAAATAAAATAAAAAATACGAAGAAGAATGTTTTTTTGATCGACAAATATGTGATTTGAACGCAACATTTTTTCCAGATAAAATTAATTTATTATATGTGAGAAGGATTCTAAAATGAACATGTGAATGTTAGCATGACTTCTCGATCCTTTTTTTACAATAATTTAAAATTAACATTTTTTAACGTTTGATAATATAAATTTAAATATTTTTGAATATTATTTAAAATCAGAAATTTTTGAAAATTTAAAAAATTTTGAAAGTTTTCAATATTCTAGACTATTAAAAACCTTGAATGTTTAGAAAATTGTTCGTTAGAAATATTTAAAATATATCTGAAACGTTTATGGTAAAATATGTAAAAATAAAATTATTTATCTATGTCTAAAATCGAAGATTGATATATCAATGTAAGTTATTATACAAGAAAAAATAATTTGTAAAATATTCGAATCAGTTAAGACTTTCAAGACTCAGGAACTCTTTAATTATATAGTAATATATATTAAGAAATTTAACAATTAGAATTCGAAATTTTCGTTATATATTTGCAAGAAACAACTGATACATCTTGAGTTTATTACTAACGACTGCTATTATCGTGTCGTGCGAACGGAGTGAGAACAGTCATATAACAACCATGACGTAACTATCGGCACTGCGAGGTGCGGCAATGCATTGATCACCTCTTTGCATTCCTCGAAATCTTCTTACGACGTCTCGTAATAAGATGTTGGCGTGTCCGTGATCGACTCTAATGAGTTGTAAGAAAATCGCAGAATGTACGTTTCAAAAGGAAGAATTCGTTGTATGTGTGCGATCTCGTTTGATTTGATGTCGTTTATGGTTGAAGATCGTATATATATCACAGATAGATTTTTAATGGATTTTTTCAAACAAAATCTTTTTTAAAATTCTATTTGAATCTTTTTTTCTAGACTTACTCGAAAGAGAAGACTCAGCAAAAAAGTTTGCCACCGCACACAACTTTACAAAGACAGGTGAAAGCCAATAGGAATGTTCATATACCAAGGTTTGTATATAATAGCATAAAAAATCAAATTTTTCAAAAAAAATATACGAACTAGGTGTCAAATGCATGCGTCTATGTATTGTTCAAAGAAGTTTTGTACAAATGTTTTAATAAATGTTCTATGTAAACGTATTGTTCAAAGAAGTTTTGTACAAATGTTTTAACAAATGTTCTATTGTATCACTATAATAGTACGAAGTTAAAAACTTGAAAATATATATATTACATACTTCACACATTTTCTCACAGCTGAAATTTTAAATTGTTAAATGTAATCGAATTATTTAGAAATCGTTAATAGATCAATTTTTGTTATACAAGGATGGTTTGAGACAAACAATATATTTAAGAAATAATTAATAAAACAATATTCGTGCTAGAATCTGCTTTTTCTAGAAAAAGAATAACATAAAAATGAACTAAAAATAGAAAATTGTACATTCTATAACATTTTATTTTTTCACATTAGCAGATTTCTCGGTATCTAATAAAATATAATATATATAATTTACGTTCGTGAATTTGTATACTTGGATAAATCTAATGTAATATATGTATATCTAATATATTTAATTTGTATACTCTAATGATTATTATGATTATTTTCATATAATTATGAAATTTACAAGATATATTTTCAGATGAAGAATTATTAAGGTGTACGTGCTTGCATATGTGTCATATGTGATAAAATCTCATGTATATCCATGAAAAATTATATAAATAATTAAAAATAAATAAACTTGAATGAAAAAATTTTTGGTACTCATGCCAATTAACCCTTTCGCGCCTAACGGGACATATGTGTCCCGAAAAATTCTGTTGAATCTCATGCAGGTCCTGGGGCAAAACTCGATTTATGTTGTGAAATATAAAGAAATCTAAAGAAAAAAAAATCGGCGCGAAAGGATTAAAAGTAATATTTAAAATGAAGTTATTAAAGAGGTTCTCTTTTCACATAGATCGTCTTTTCATATAATATAAGAATTGGATGAAATTTTGAGAATAATATTTTATGATTAATATTTAGACATTCCTGAATATTTTTTTTTGAGCGTATAGTTTTTAAAAATAATTTTCTAAAATAGCATTAAATCTTATGAGAACGAGAGTTTTATATATAAGTAATTTAATCGCCAACAAAATATAAGAATTTAGAAAAACTATATTCATATGAAAGAATAAAGTTTAAAAAAACATTTTTTGGAATTAAAAAAATTAAGTTCCACCGTATCATTTTCGTGTAAGAGTATGAAATGTACATAAATTTTTTTTAATACGATTTTCTTTAAATATGACGTCCATACTTGTGAATAAATGCTCTGTTGCCACATTTCTATCAAAATTATTAATATACTACATGTAGCATATATATGATAAACTATATTTACATATACTGGGTGTCCCATTTTAAAAAACGCACCTCGATAATTCTTTAACGAAGCATTTTCAGCAAAAATGTTTCAGACAAAAGTTTTACGGTTTCGAGGGGCACATAAGATGGTGTCATTAGTTTGACCTTGAATAGTTGCTTGAAGATCACCTGAAGATCACCTTCAATTTTTTAAATGGAACCGCCTACTTTTTATTGCATATTCTTGTAACTTATCTCGAGGGCTTTCCAAAACACTATAATGAAGTTATTTTTCATTAAATACTTTCCGAGTTATGAGGCTTGAAAGTTACAGTATTTTGACATAAAATACAAAATATCTTGTAAAGCATTCATTTTTTTACACCAATTGATTGGTCTTATTATTCTATGCATGAAAGTATTAAGGTAACATTACCGAAAACTGAATGTTTCACAAGATATTTTGTATTTTATGTCAAAATACTGTAACATTCAAGCCTCATAACTCGAAAAATACTTAACGAAAAAACATTTAATTATAATGTTTTGGAAAGCCCTCGAGATAAGCTACAAGAATATGCAATAAAAAGTAGGCGGTTCCATTTAAAAAATTGAAGGTGACCTTCACGTGACCTTCAAGCAACTATTCAAG
>NJRL01000883.1:72030-83709 GCA_003063815.1 Aphaenogaster rudis
AGTAATAGCGCATTATGTATTTTTATGTAGATTGGAAATTCAGAAGCCATGGACAGAATGCAGATACCATAGCGCATGTGCTATGGCTTCTGCATTTTGCCCATGGCTTCTGAATTTCCAATCTACATAAAAATACATAATGCGCTGTGGCTTCTGCAATCTTCCCATGGCTCCTGCAATTTTATGTGCTTCCACCTTAATACGGGCTTTAAAGACTACGCCGCTGCATCACGCGGCGGCACTGTCGCCGCGGCAGTGGCGTTCAGCGTTGTTGATGGTGTCAACGCATAAGCGGATTTCAAAATACGCTGAGACTCGTACATAACCGTCGTTATCAACGGGGACCGCTTTGAGATCCGTGTAAACGTTGGCTGAGTGGAGCCTGCGAAATGTCAGACGGCGAGGACGATTTCATGTGCGAGGAGGAGGAGGATTATGGACTGGTAAGTTTCTCATCGGAGACCCAAGCGGCCGCCGTTTCGCGGAACGTTCTTTCCGGCTCGCGGCGAGGTTAGGATTCCCGAAGCCGTCGCGTACGGCATTTAAAAATAGTCCGAGGGATATCGAAAGATCCACCCCGATGAGAAACGGACCCATCATTCGATAAATCCTCCATTCTATCTTGCGCAAGCATTTCCTGATCGTTTGTCTTAGGTTATGTTTAGCAACCTTGCCTGTGGCGTTGAATTAAGCAAGCTATATTGTTAGACGTCCCGTCACTTGTCCTGCAGCCTAATCGCGCTAATTTGTTCTAGGAGTATTCTGAAGACTCAAACTCTGAACCAGACGTCGATTTAGAAAATCAATATTATAATAGTAAAGCTCTCAAGGAAGATGACCCGAAAGCTGCTTTACAAAGTTTTCAGAAAGTACTGGATCTGGAAGGCGGCGAGAAAGGGGAATGGGGCTTTAAGGCTTTGAAACAGATGATCAAAATTAATTTTAAACTGGTACATGAGAATAAATGCGCTAGTAATAGGTCTGTTTGTGTTGCTTGCACTTCTCGCACTTCTTGCACCTAAAACGAGATAAACATACGCGCTGGCGTTGAAGAAAAAAAGAACGAGAAGTACAAGCAACACAAACAGACCTAATATTTCTAGTTTTATTCATATATAAAAGTTAAATATAACGTTTCTTTTTTAGTCCAATTATAAAGAGATGATGTCAAGGTATAAACAATTGTTAACATACATTAAAAGTGCAGTTACTAGAAATCATTCGGAAAAGTCAATAAATTCCATATTGGACTATATTAGTACATCAAAAAATGTGAGTACATTCAGCGAATAAGCACGTTATGTATTTAGTGTCTCGATAAATTGTTCTATCCTTGATTAATCTTTATTATATGTGTATATAAAATTCTGCATTTGAAAAAAGTATGAATATTTTCTTTAAGATGGAGTTATTGCAAGATTTCTATGAAACCACATTAGATGCGTTAAAAGATGCAAAGAACGATAGGTTATGGTTTAAAACAAATACAAAATTGGGAAAACTATATTACGACCGTTCAGATTTTAATAAATTGGCAAAAATATTAAAACAACTTCACCAAAGTTGTCAGGTGTGTATATGTGTACGTAAGTAACATAAAGGCTGCGGTCCACTTGGTGCTACAAATGCTTTGAAGCATTCTTTGATTGGTCAATTAATAGAATTCTTTATTCTGATTGGTCAATTGAACGCTTCGAAGCATTTGTAGCATCAAGTGGACCGCAGCCATGATCGAACATATTTATGCACATATATATTTTATATACATATATATTTTTTAGACTGATGATGGAGAAGATGATTTGAAGAAAGGGACGCAGTTATTGGAAATTTATGCCTTAGAGATACAAATGTATACAGCACAAAAAAATAATAAGAAATTGAAAACACTTTATGAACAAAGCCTTCATATTAAAAGTGCTATTCCCCATCCACTAATTATGGGTGTTATCAGAGGTAATAACTCGAACGTTTCCCAGAAGCAACAATATTTATACCGTTTCATATTATTGCAATAACTGTATAATGCATGTATATTACTGAGAAAAACAAAGTGACAAAAGTGCTTGTACTTTTCTTTCAGAATGTGGGGGTAAGATGCATTTAAGGGAAGGTGAATTTGAAAGAGCCCATACTGATTTCTTCGAAGCCTTTAAAAATTATGACGAGTCTGGCTCACCAAGACGTACGACGTGTTTAAAGTACTTAGTTTTGGCCAATATGTGAGTATGGTTATTTATCTCTATCATTATGATTATCACGCATATTATATTTACATATACAATTGCATTATTAGGTTAATGAAGTCTGGTATTAATCCATTTGATTCACAAGAAGCAAAACCATACAAGAATGACCCTGAAATTTTAGCAATGACGAATTTAGTTGTCAGTTATCAAAATAATGATATTAATCAGTTTGAATTAATTCTAAAGCAAAATAGGAACAATATTATGGATGATCCCTTTATTAGAGAACACATTGAGGATTTATTACGGAACATACGTACACAGGTACATCTTCTACATCTTTAGTTTGCATTAATGTTAGCATTTTATTGTAATAAAATTTTTATTTTGTAACTAAAATATTTGAGGTAACATAAGTTTGTGTGCCACGTTTATATAATATTTTATTAATGCACATAATTGTTTTAGGTTCTAATCAAGTTGATAAGACCATATACTAGAATTTATATTCCTTTCATAAGTAAAGAATTGAACATAGACGTTTCGGAAGTGGAAAGTCTCTTGGTATCATGCATTTTGGACAATACTATTCATGGTCGTATAGATCAGGTGATACTTTTATAATCTAGAGCTATTTGCACAAATGCGTTCTTGATCGTACATAATATAACTCTATATTCCTTGCAGGTAAATCAAGTTCTCGAATTGGATAAGAAATCAGTATGCGCCACACGTTACAATGCTCTCGATAAATGGGCAGGTCAGTTGCAATCCTTGCATACAGCCATTGTGAACAAAATGTCTTAAATGGCATGGTGCACGTGATCCTGCAATAAACACGATCTAATTTCACTTTGTGTATAGTATATCATAAAAAGCCCTATACGGATATGTGAAGAAATGAAATCTATTGTGATATAATAAATTTAGCATTTTAGCATGGGAGTTATTTTTATTTCCGTTGAATAAATTCTGTCCCCCAAACAAATCGAAGTGACGAGAAAATATATACAGACGCAAAAAATATATACAGAGATTCGAATGTCAGAAAACTTTTAAATTGACGGAATATACATGATCTAATAACTTTCTTATTCTAAATTTAGTTTGTCTTGTTGGCTTCTAATGTATATTGCTTTAGACATGACAACTTTCAGCATGCAATATTTTAACATAATACAATTAAAGACGCGTTTGGGGAGCACGCTGTTAGCGCTATTCAGCGCTATCGCGTCATTCTATCTTTTTATTAGAACAGCACTGATAGCATGCTCCCCGAACACGCCTCAAATCATGGTATGATGATCTATAATCTATAATTGCTGTTCATATATGTATGTGTATGCGATTTTGATATTTTAGGATTCTCGAGTAGAATTATTTTCTTTGACTCATATAACAAGTGTCGGAATCTTTGCACAATCAATTTTGGAAATTTATATAGCTGTTAGAGTCACGAGGAATCTAAATGGATGGATAAAATGTTTGTCGATTAAGACTTCTAAAAGCTGACTTGTTTATCTTCCTAATTAATAGAATTATTAAAATATAATAGAATTATATCTTCCAAATTGGCATTACAGTGACAGATGGACAACAGTTTCTTCAGTTATCATTATTAAATGTCACTTACCGTGTCGCAATTTTACGTTAAATTAATGTTTTAATCTTTTCATGACCTCAAAAACAGTTCCAGATATTTATTACAGAACGATATTAATATTACATTTATTTTTTCTTAGAACTTCGGATGTGTGACAAAAGCAAAGAATTATCAAAGCAATAATAATTGCTATTTTTTGATAAATCAAGTGACAAAATTTTATAACAATAACGCAGACCGCGACATCGTCCGTAGATAAATGGAATTTCGTAGTTTACAAATTATGCGGAGCATATAGAGAGTTTGGGCAATATCGACAATTATCAGAACTTTTGGCATGGAAGCCTATGCTGTCATCGCAAAATTATGGGAAGTCGAGCTTGGCTTCGGCTCGAGCGGGACATGGCTCGATTCAGTCGGGACAATTTAACTGACGGCGAGAATGTAGACGCTGCAGAATCTCTCCTGCAGAGAGAAGGATATGGTGCGGGCATGAAAGAGGATAGGATATATGCGAGATACCGTTGTTCTACGTTTCCCTCTCTCTCTCTCCCTCTGCCCCTCTCCCACCGTACTCTATCTGCCATGGTGCTGCTCGTTACCACTTCTCGCACGTTCGTACGCTTAAGTAAATCCCGAGGGGAACTAACAAACCTTGGCCCAGACGCACGATGTATATGTATCCTTCGCAGAGTAATTCCACGCTTGGTTATCGGTGACTCGATTGCGGAACGTTTCGTGCGACCGTAATGACGGCAGTGTAGAATTGATTTTAAATTAAAAATACGATTGTGGCGATAAGTTATCCTAAATTATTCGGAAAACACTCGAAAGTTCAAAGAGCGTTTCTGCGGCATTTATTTTATCCAACTCGTATTAACGATTGACACGTTTTTTTTTCTTTGTTCTTTCTTTTTTGTGTTAGAATATATGAAGACCCCGGGGGGAAAAACAAGGAATGTCAGTTTTATTAAAAATGAGATGTGGTCGTCATTTTGTAGCGTTTAAGAGATCGATACTACAAACTAATGTACATCTTTTAAATACTTAAAAGGTAAGATTAAAAACTGTGTTAATCAATGGAAAAATGAAGGTAGAACATTCGGGTATAACAAGGGAAATAACAAACTTTAAAATTCATTTTACTTAAAAAGTATAAAACTGACATTCCTTGTTTTTCCTCCGGGTCTTCATATACCTTTACATTAGATATCAAAAGATTCTCGATTTCATTGTCGTTTTGTTAAAAGTTTATATTAAATTTGAAATATGAGCATATATAATGTAACGTGTTAAATTAATATTTTTTACGAAGAATGCCTCGATACGAATAATTTAACAAGCCGTTAAAGATTGGACATCCGGATAATATTTTTGGTTGAAATATAGAGGTACTTGTTCCATACTCAAATAATACAAATTGCCATCAACAATTCATATCACTTGCGCGATTTGATGTACGCGAGTGCCTCTGATAGGATGGTTCTAATAATTTTCACTCAATCAACCAAGTAATAGAACAATTCTGTATCGGGCTTCATTTCGATTTTGTATCTCGCGTCATATTGTTGCTTCATTTCCGATTTGAAGCGCTCCGCATTCAAAAACTTTTGGCATAACAATATATGCGTTATTTTAAGCGAGAAATGTTAATAATTTGACTAAGAAAATCTGAATGTATAGAAAATGTATAGAAAATGAAGAAATATTGTAAGAATTTTGAAGAGAAACTGAATTCAAAAATCATCAGAAATTCATAATTGCAATACAAGTTTCAATAAATTTTATTCTTTGTACATTGCAAACATTATACCTGAATTTATTTCAAGAAATCACTGTGCTAAAAATATGCTAAGCAACATTATGAAAATAAATTTTAAAATTGCAAATAACAAGAATCTTAATAGATACACACATAGATTTTCAACAATCTTTGTCTCACAACTAAAGAAAGAAGAAGAATTATTCTATACTTTTTTATTTGTTTCTTCACAAAAGAGATCATCTCTTTATAATTATAATCATATTACAGTTTATGTGACCATACAATATAAATTAGTGATCATTAGCGAATGAATTAGTATATACTTTTAATAATTAGGATAAGACCATGATGTGTATAACACAATTTAAAATCGAGAAAAGGCCAAGGAATGGTCATAGCGGATCTTAGTGCTTAAATAATATTAATGTGTGATTTTTCTATAAACTGCGCGCCGTTACTATCGGTCTTGAAACGCAGCTCTTGAATATCACATTTATTAAATTGATAATCAATTTAATGATACTGATGCTCACAGGCATCTATATAAGATCCCCCCCTCCCATCCCAAATATAGTAGTGTACCTTTTATTACACTTTAAATTATAAACTTGAAAACAGATTCTGCAGAAACAGATTAGGGGCAGAAAAGATAAAGAGATGAAGGCAATATGTGCCATTCCCGCTTTGAAGATCACGCAAAACAGCAGGCGGATTAATTCCATTTTGCGAAACTTGATCGCAACATGTGCAACGCACACATCTAAAGACGACGTCGCAAGCGAATACGGGCGGCACAGAGCCCACTATGAATATCGCAAAATCAGGCGATTTTGCGCCGAGCATCGGAACCGCCGAGGGTGCTTCTTGCACGCACCATGTGGTGCTTAAACAACGGTTTACTCGAGCAGCCATCTGACTCCCTGTATAAGTATTTTTCCAACAACCCTCCCATACGTGCGGCCTATACTTACTTCGGCGCGCGGGCACGCCGCGCAAATTGTTAATTACCGACCATTAGCCTATTAGAGGCGCGTTCGATTTAATTAGCTTGAGACTAATTTTATTGCTCTCTCGTTAGCATGCCGCGGTCGTATGAGGTCGACCCTTTTTCACTGCTACCCGACCACGTACGTGCATATTACGCACGTGACGCGTGGAAGCGCGCCGTACACTCGCTAATTTATGTTACTGCAAAACATTAAATTTCATTACATTGCTCCATACTGTTAGGATCTTTTTGCGTTAAATTTTCGACACAGAGCGCCATGCGGAATTATTTTTTTTTATTCCTGAGTTAACGGCTAACGCGAGGGAGACAGCTCGGCCGAGGACTTTCACGTCCTCTCGATTACGAGAGCCCACTTTATGCATTTTCAGTTTTATAAGCATAGATATGTGTGACGTTAATATATTCGATTTTTAATTAAATCTTGTACTTTTTCCCCGCAATTTAGTCCCGGACATTTTTCGTATCGAGAGCTACATTCGAAATATCATCTATATTTGCATTTGTAACAGCCCATGTGAACATATAACCATTTCACTGTAATTAAGTGCCAATCTTGAAATGGGTTCGCAATCAAGTATATTCATATAGGTTTCGCGGGCAATTGTCAATGCTCGTAAACTACCTGCTAAATTTGTTTACGCCAGTCACAAATTATTTATTGCCAACATTAGTTACTTTATCAAGCTCGACAGAATCGCTAACCCAAATACAGAGGATATATTCTGACAAATAATGACACCGGCACGAGCCAAAAACAGACTAAAATACGCATGTACAAATTATTAAATTTGTCCAAATTGACGCTTATCGGCTAAATAATAAATATCCGTTTCTGTTACTGGCAACCATCGATACAATAGCAATTATTCAAACGACGATACGCGAGTGTAATTTAATTACTGCGTACGCCGGAATTAAAACAATTTTTTAACAAACATGTGATAATTAAAAAGAACAACATGCATACGGACGCATATTGAAATATATTGTATCAATAAAACGCACGACATGTTAAAACAAATATAACGGATAGTATACAAATTTTGTTAAAATCAGAATGAAAGCAGAATCTTTTAGAAAAATTTGGAGTTAATTTTTCTATAACAAAAATATTGAAAGTTATAAATTATAAATAATTAAAACAAAGCTTTTAAATATAATATTATAAAACAAAATTGTATCCTTTATATAATTATTTTTAAATGGCAAGATTAAAAGGTTCGAAAAATAGACCTCTAATTATATTGCTAAATAAGTAATTAAGCTTGAGTTTTTGTGTAAATCCAGAGTATATATGAAGACCCAGGGAAAAACAAGGAATGTCAGTTTTTACTTTTTGAGTAAAGTGAATTTTAAAGTTTAAAACCCTGTAACTCTTCTACACAAATTATGATTGGAATACAAAATGTAATAATAATTAATACAAAACGTTTTTGTATAAGATAATGTATTTTTTAATTATAATTATTCAATATTTCTGAGATATTATCGAAAATGTTGGCAAAAACGAAAATTATCGGGGAAATTTTTTTCATCACTATCAGTCATTATTAATTCGTTTGGTAAAAAAATTCTTAGAAAACTAATGCGCACAAATAGTTGACAACATATAAACGTACATAAGAATCAGAACAACAGAATATCTGACAGATAAAAATCAAAACTGATAATGAACAAGGTTATGTACTACATAAAAATGTCTTTTATCTCGTGACATATCATGCTTTTCCCCCGTTGTTGATGACATACCTTGTTATTTCCCCTATATCCGAATGGTCTACCTTCATTTTTTCAGTGATTAATACAGTTTTTAAAAAATGTATGTAACACACACATCAGTTTATAGTATCTCTCAAACAAAATAACAACCTCATTTTTAATAAAAATTTACATTCCTTGTTTTTCTCCTCCGGGTCTTCATATTGATTAAAGAATTCGAGCGAACCGGAAATATAATAATGCGGAGACGTTCAACATAAAAATATATTGCATTGTTCGAAATTTACACACAGCATAGACTATAATACTAATGTTTAATGTAAAAAAGTATCGATACAAATTGTCACTATACTTTACTTTCTTATCGTCGGAAAATATGAGCAGAATTATCCATTCCTCGTGGGCGCACTGTAAATCCTACGCCTGAGCGCAGGTACAACCGCCCCGTAGAACGGCACGGCTGGTTTCGGCTCCATTTCAAGCATTGTTATTCAGTCTACGTTTGCGCCTATGTAAATGTTGGTTAAGCCCACGCAGGCTGGCAGAGTCCCTCAGGCTCGTCCTATATCATGGCTGTATGGGAGACTATATAATCCCGCTGCCTACGAGTAGTTTCCTCCTTGCCCATGCCACGTTTAAGACGATATCTCCCGAAGATCTCACTGTCCAGCTTCTTCGAAAGCTCGTCCGAATGGCTGTAATAGCGCAGAACTAAGCTTGGTGCATTCAGATACATTTTGGTAATTTCCGCTAGCACTAATTTAATAATAACAATCATGATGTAATTAATAATAATGACATTGTAATTTGAATCTCAATGCACGGGTCATACACTTCCAGAATTAACATTTTGAAATAGGATAATTAAAATTAAAAATTAATATCACAACTGAATTCCAGAGAGTAACGAGCCAATTTTCAATCTAGCTATTTAATCGACGCTTATGTTTTCCCTGGCGAAAATAAAAATCGGAACGTAAGTAATAAGGGGATGTAAGTCGAATGTAAGGAGAGAGAGAGAGAGTGACACAAGCGTAAACAAAACTTCTAGAAAGCGAAAATTGAGACAACAGAATGTAAAAGAAGCGTTTTAAGAGATAAACGTCTCTTTTACATTCCGTTGCCCCAATTTTCGCTTCCTAGAAGTTTCATTTTACGCTTGTGTCACTCTTCCCTTACATTCGACTTACATTCCGATTTTTATTTTCGCCAGGGTTTCCGTTTAACTGATTATATGTTTTTCAAAATTAACCAAATTTTTTATATAAAAGGAATTTTTTTGTTTTCTCGTATGCTTAGAGACTTCTCTTCGGGATAGAAGAAAAATATCAGCCGCTGTTGATGTTGTTTCTAATAAAGACGCTGTTAGAAGGAAGCACATTTAAGAGCGAGCAAACTAAATGGTGCAGCTGCATGTACTAATTAATTAATTAAAATGTAGAAAAGTCATGCATCGAATAAGGACATTAAAAGGGCAGGACGGTGTAACATAAAGTCGCGACTGTCCGTAACAGCGGTGAAAAGGGCGAGATAAACCGTAACTGCGAAGTAACCTCAGGACATTTTGCATAATGGCTAGATTACGAAGGGAATACGTGGCCTTCTTCAGAGAGTCGGGCAAGTCGAGCGAGAATAAAATCAAGAATGTACTTAAACATCTACAAAACTTCTCTCTCTCTCTCTCTCTCTCTCTCTCTCTCTCTCTCCCTCTCTCTCTCCAGCAGGTACATATGAGAAACACGTTGCTTCTCTCGGCGCAGTCGCGTTAATTTAAGAGCAAATTTCATTTTCCGCGTCCCCGCTGCTGAAGCGGGTCCTAACTTGGTGCGGAAAGTGGTGCGGGTTAAAAAATGAAATCTCGTACTCCGAAGTTTTAAATCTTCTTTGGTGGCCCGGCATTGTATGCAGGTAGATAAAGGAGTCCGGCAAACAAACAGATGAGACGCTCCTTTCGCTGCGCTTTCTACGTTCTTATCGTGCCATTGCGAAGAAATATTCTGTCTCGTCACGATCATGAAATTGTCGATGCGAATCGTCACTTTATACATGTGACTTGCCTGGTGAAACAACAAACGATTATTTATATTTGAATTATAGGAAACAATAAAAAAAAAACAATTTTAAAAAAACAAAATAAAATATTGTACGTAACACATATACGTAATATGTTATTGTTATTTAAAATTCAGATACGAGAAACTTATTGTTATTTTAAGAAATTGTTATTGTTATTTTAAAAAATTCTTAACTATTTTATTCATTATTCTTCTTGTCCAGTTAACGAGGTAATCATCTCTCTCCGTCCTATATCAATCGTTTATTATCGCATCGATATTATCTGGAGTGGAACGTCTCTCAGGGTGATTCGACCGAGCCGGACGATCGAGATTAATTCCGTTAATTAATCGCCGAAGAAACGTGGCGAAATGAAAAGCGTCCATTATTCGCGACAAGATCGGTGACCGGACGAAGGGTGCTGCGGAGCACTCTTCGAGCCCCTTCCAGTCTATAGTCTCGCCAGAGCTTCATTCATCTCAGGAAATCCCCTTGAAGTGGCCTTCTTTAAATTGAAACTCAAATACACACCCTTAAAGAGCGAACGAAAGAGCTCTTGAGGCGCCGTTGAGCCCATTCGAGACGGTTATTTTTCACACCACGGTCGGGAGAGACTCGTCGCACCACTAGTGGGTGCCACTGTACGATAAGGTAAGATAACTATTACGGGAAATCAATTCTACTCTCGCAATAAATACGCGTTGCGCGGTTAGTTACGTCCGGAGGATTGCTCATTCGGAGCAACGATATAGACCTTTTTAGCCTGGACATGGTAAAGATACATGGTAATTACAATATATTATAAACGTATTATCACTAGATCTATCCGCGATTAATTTCTACTATTTAAATATATTATTGGATAAGAAAATCAGTGGTGGATCAATAGTTCCGAATTATTTATCATATTTTTCATCGAATGGCACATATCGCAAGCTTTTTTAGCATTTGTTTTAGTGTTTTATTGTCATATTGTTTTGTCAATTATCAATTATTTTTTATTTACTAGCAGCTGTACTTTTATTGATGTCATCGGATAATGAAATGTGAGATGTCAATTAAAAGGCATGTTTCTTCAAAAATTCACTCAAAGTGAACACATATAAGGATTGCCTTAAAGCTTTTATAGGATATAGTGTATGGCATTTTATGGAAAAAGTCAACATTATGCTTAATTAAGATATGTGCCTGCAGGTGTCTATTTAATAACCATGTTATTGACAGTCTTATTATGGATCATTTACGTTATTTTATTTAATTAAAATCAGAAAATATAAAAGAGTAATGAAATGACACAAAATCATCTATAAAGTATTCTTGATTAATTATAACCATTAAA
>NJRL01000884.1:77293-87525 GCA_003063815.1 Aphaenogaster rudis
CGTGTCGTCGGCTAGGGAAGTGCGTTCGCGAGTGTAGAATAGCCTCCTGGAGATTTGGGTCGACGGGATACGGGGAGAGCACCTTTCGCGTTTTCGTGAGAGCCGGCCTGCACCCGGAAGCGCAGCGGCGCGGGGTGCACGCCCGCCATTAGTGTCGTTTCGTGTATCGGCGTTCGGGACCGCCCGAACGCTCATTTCGTGTCGCATTTGATCCGCGTGGCGGAGAACTTTATAGCGTTTGTCGTGTCCTTTGAGTTCCGGCGTTCGGAGGCGGCCGAACGTCCGGTTAGTGTCGTGTATTTCGTGCGTTCCAAAGATACTGTCGTTGTAATTCGGGAGTGTTCCCGCTGTATTATTGCGTCCCCGCGTAAGCGTTGTGTTTGTCGTATCGAGACTGTCGTCCAAAAAGAATTGTCGTGTCGTGCATCTCTGCGAAGCGTTGCCCTGCATGAGAAGCTGTCGTCACGCAAGAATGTCGTATTATAGTGCTGTCGGAACCGCCGAGTGAGACCACTGGCGACCCGCACATCGCGTCGTCGACGAACGTGGTCCATCATTCGTCATTCGCCGAGCGCCCGCGAGACGCGGGCCGCGCTTCCATCCGCGCCTACCCCGGTCGTAATCCGCCGCGTCGCGAATTGTTGTACGATCTCGATCCGCTGTTCTAATTAATAAATTGTCTCTTTATCTTATTTTACCTAACTCTCGGCTTGGTTCACTCTTTCGTTCCTGCCCACCCCTCTGGCCTTCCACCGGCGAAGTGCCCGTTAAACCCTGCCCCTCTACCGTTAGGCCGCAGCTAGCCGGCCCCTCGTGCGGAAGAACGACTTTCGAATATTTGGTGCTATTTCGCGAGTTTCGTTAGTGTCGGTTAGGATTTTTGTGAATTGACACGCCTGCTGTGTGCGTCTGGCGCCCAATCTCTTGTTTTGTGTTGATTGTTGTATATCGTTCTTCCGTGTCGCGAGAGACGCGAGGGAAATCGCGATACACCCTCGCTCTTTTGATCCGACCCACGCGCTAGCGTATAGCGTCGCGGAAGATCGTGACAACATATATATATATATATTTATGTTTATTTTTTATATTTATTTATTTATTTATTTATTTATATTTATTTTTTGTATTATTTTTATATTACGTATTTTTTTATTTCTCGCTAAACAGGCAAAGTTTTTTTTAAATATACCTAATTACAATATTAATATTATTACAGTCAAAGGTATTATATAATTCTCTTCTTTCAATAAATTTTCGGCTTCAGGATCAACGGTCTTTATTTTTTTGTCAACCATCTTCTAAAAAAAGTTATGAATGGATCTGAAGAAATTATTAATAATTTATGCATAACATCTTCGTTTGTTAGTAAACGAAAACATTTTCTTGTATTGTTAAGACGAAAGCGTTTAAAATCTTTATTCCGAGCTTCTGCAGCTTCCTCCAATAACTGTCTAATCGCAAGATGAAAATATCGAATAACATCAGCACCATGTAAAAGTATGTTATAGTATGTAACGGGCATGTAATAGATAAAGACTCACGTACAATTGTGCAGTTTCAAGAGCAAATGCTTCGAATTTAGACGGGTCTACTGGCCTTTCACAAGCTAATACTTGTAAAATAACGTTGAATCTTGCAATTAACTTTTTAGCTACTCCTGTTATTTCTGATGTTGCTTCAGGATCACCGAAGAAACGACGCGCTGTATTACCGTTATTGGATGATCCATGTCCATGTTTCGGTTTATCAACTATTAAGCCCATTCTTTCTTTAAACCCACCAAATACCCGTTTTTTTGCACTTTTTCTCTGTTCTTTTTGTATTTGAGTAATAGCTGCAGTTTTACGAAAGTCTAAGCGATAAGAAGTGTGAAGAATACACTTCATGAAGCGGATTGACGCATGCAATGTTGAAAGACCAAATTCATAGTTTTCAACATTTTTAAATTTGAATTATATTTTGAAATATTTTGAATTATATTTAGATTATTCATTTGGCCCGGTTGAACACCGCATATATAACATGTCGCAGTGGACGGAGTTTCCGTAAGTGCCTGATATACCTTTCCGTCAACCATAGTTAATTTCATATTTGCTTTTACGTTATATACTCCATCTTCGGTTTCTATTTCAACTGGAACCAAATTCTTAATTTTTTTTTCATCTCTTGAACTTGAAGCAAAGCTTTCTCTTTCGTCTTTTTAGCGAATTCAAACTTAATGGACCTGCAATATTTAGTAGCATCTTAGTCTAAGCAATAAGAAGCTGGGCTGCTGCATGTAAATACACGTATGCGCACGTATACAACTCGCACGCAGCGGATACTCCGCGCGCGACCCGAAAAATCGGCTGAATATCCGAGCTTTACTCATATCATCGCTCATCTCATCTCGTGTTAAGTCCTCTTTTTTTATTTACCTCAACGGTGTCTACGGCTACGTTTATGTCCAGTTTTCACGACTACTCTAGAAATCCATCGTTTTCACGGCCACTTTTGTAAACAGTTCTTTTAAGGACTACCTTTTATCATTCTTTTTAGGACATTTCACATAGCAAATCTTTCTAGTAGGTCGGTTTGACGATAGTAATTTTTTTATTATGGATATTTGTGCAGTACCTCATAAAGTATTGTGTGATTTTTTGCTTGACAGTAGTAGTAATGCTACAGAGGAAGACTTACTACAACATTTGATGGTTGTATACAATATAGAATCTGAATTGCATTCAGCAATTGATACAAAATTGCGAAATGGATACATTAAAAATTTTAAGACGAAGTTGAAAAATGTTCTACACCAGAGACAAGTGTTTAATAAAAAACATGAAAAGTGGCTGCAATGTAATTTTGAAGTAAAGTTAACCGAATGTGAAAAGAAACGGCGAAGACCATCACGTAGTGATTTTTTGAATTTTTCAACTTCTACAAAAAGAAGGAGATTAATCGAAATTAAAAAAAAAATATTCTGAATTAGAGATTGAAGAAGTTTTTTTACATACCCTACGAACAACTGGTAGAAAAAAATTAGCTAACACAATAAGCCAGCTATTGCGGTCAAAAAATGCTACTGACAATGAGGAAAGTGACTTATCTATTGTACCATGTCATATCCGGTGAGTTTGATTCTACACGTATATATTGCTCTGTACTAACGAATTGATTTTTCTGCCTGTATTTGCCCCTGACGGGGCATTTTTCTTGCAGATTTTGGCCTAGTTATTCGCTGGTCTCACCCTCAATAGAAAGTGGGACCGCCTTATCACTCACAGCTTATAATTCAGGGACTCATTATCGCATAACCTCTAAAAAAAGGCATCACTGCAAACGGCTGAATCAAGTGCGGGCCGTGAAGCCTGCGCAGGCGCGCAAGGCGCTTCCGCGGCGTTCACGCACCTACCAACAGCATGAACAACGCGCCAAATACAAACCAAACCGACGACGATGACCGCCGTTATCATCACCATCGTCACGATTATCTTACTCAAGCTACGCAAATAATTCAAACAGCACCAAATAACGATTCAAACATGCACACACAAATGATACAACAATGCAGTCATAATAACCAACAAAACATAATTTTTAAAAATCAGGCACAAGAACAACAATGGCAAAAAGTGGAGTATAAAAAAAGGATGAGAGACAGCCCCGAAAACGCTGTTACCAGAAAACGTCAAACGTCTATTAGCGATTATTGGCTAAATAAACCAGTTGAAACCAGTAATACTTATGAAAAACTAACCGTGGAAGAAACCCCTGATATAGGAAAAGAATTAGATAATAATATGAACAAAACAGAGGTAAAAACTCCCCCAATATTCGTGGAAGGTGTTGAAGACATCACTCCATTAAAACAACTACTCGAAGAAATCGCAAAAAATCAATACACGATAAAAATATTGAGGAATAATTAAGTTAAAATACAGCCACTCATTACAGGAAAATATCTGCCCATAATGGAGGCACTTAAAAAAAGGTACCCAGGGTTTTACATACCAATGCAAAAATGATGAAAAGTTCAAAGTAATATTAAGAAACATGCACCCAACAACAAATCTAGAAGAACTCAAAGAAGATATAGAAGTTAAAAACCATAAAGTAACTAGTATAACTAACATCCTACATGCCAAAACGAAAAAACCATTACCATTGTTTTTCGTAGAGTTAGAACAACAAGAAAATAATAAGGATATTTATAAAATTAACCATTTACTAAACACAATAGTATGTTTCGAGTAACTCTATAAGAAGAGGGATATTCCGCAATGCACAAGCATGGTGGAAGTAATAAGGTGTGCTTATGCGCACGTTTCTTGCAATATCCAATCACAGAACGTGACAGAAGTCCGCCATGTTTTGCACTTTTGACTGTGTACTAACTCACGGAAACACACCGACACAAGAATCTGTTAGTATGAGTTCAAAATGGATGATTTTTGTCACGATGCGCAGAACAGACGAAAATGTGTCCGCAATACGAGCACACCTTATTACTTCCACCATGTGCACAAGATGTCAGGCGCATAGGCACACCATAAATTATTGCTTCAGAAGTCCAAGATGCGTAAAGTGCGCAGAAAAACACATGACAAGTGACTGTCCAAAAAATCCAAATTTGATGAAGTAAAATGTTATAACTGCGGAGGCAATCACCTAGCGAGTTATAAAGGTTGTGAAATCCACAAACAATTGCAACAAAAACTTTTTCCTAAACTAAGACTAAAACAACAAATGGAACAAATAGATAAACCAAAACAACAAAGACAACAAGTAAATGCGATCACAGCAAGACAAACATAAACAAATATATCATATGCGCAAATGACAAAGAAAAATATGCAACCTCTCGAGCACCAAGCCGACAATAATCAACAAACAACAATGGTAACCACAGCTGAACAACAAGGAATAAATAGGATCGAAGAAATGATGCAACTCATTTCGAAAATGGATAATATGCTAAGTTTACTTGCAGCAATGATTACAAAAATGAAGTAATGGTTAACACAATCAAAATAGGAGTATGGAATGCCAATGGACTGATACAAAGAGGTCAGGAGCTCAAAACGTTTTTAATCGAACATGACATTGATATAATGCTTATTTTAGAGACCCATTTCACAAAAAAAAGTTATCTAAAGATCCCAAGATATAACATTTACGACACTCAACACACAGATGGCACTGCGCATGGGGGAACAGCTATAATTATAAAAACATCAGTAAAACACCATGAAAATGAAGGATACAAGGAAGAATATTTACAAGTTACGAGCGTTACCATAGAAGACTGGAATAGATCAATAACAATAGTATCCATATATAGTCCTCCAAAGCATATGATTAAACAAGAACACTATACACACTTTTTTAAAACTTTGGGCAATAGATTTATTGCCGGAGGGGACTACAATGCAAAATACCCGTGGTGGGGCTCAAGATCACACATACCTACCCCGAAAGGACGACAATTATACCAAACAATTACAGAAAATAACTTGCGAGTACTAACAACAGGTGAACCAACGTATTGGCCCGCAGATCGGAGAAAAGTGCCTGATGTTATCAATTTTTGCGTTACAAAAGGAATACCAGAACATTACTCAAGAGTAGAATCATGCCTGGACTTGACTTCTGATCACTCACCGTTAATAGTTACACTAAGCACGCAGATTATAAAAAGAGAAAAACCTTGTATCTCTGTATAACAAAAAAACCAATTGGAATTTATTCCAAGAAATAATAACTAAACAGATATCCTGTAATATATCACTTAAAACTGCCGAAGATTTGGAAACAGCAATAGATAATTTTAATACCATAATACAAAAAGCAGCATGGGAAGCAACCCCAGCAATGGAAACACTAGAAACTCGAACAGCATGCTCAACAAGTGTAAAAGACAAAATAGTAGAAAAAAGGAAACTCAGAAAGGAATGGCAGAAAACACATTCTCCGCATGATAAAGCGAAACTGAATAAAACAATAAAACAATTAAAACAATTACTACATAACAAAAAAAGTTAAAGTATTGAAGATTATTTGAAAAGCCTCACACCAACAGAAGCAACGAATTACTCTTTATGGAAAGCTACAAAGAAAATGAAAAACCCACAGCAGTCGGTACCACCAATACGATCACCCAACGGTAAATGGGCAAGAAGCAGTAAGGATAAAGCTGAACTATTTGCAGAATATCTTGCGAAAGTTTTCACGCCATTCACACAAGAAGCCACAGAAAACGAAGAGGAAGAAATTCATCGCAACCTGGAACCACCCTTACAAATTGAAATGCCTATCAAGAGAATTAGCCTTAAGAAAGTGTATAACATAATACAAAAAGATCTCAATGCAAAAAAGCCCCAGGGTACGATCTGATAACAGGTAAAATATTAAAAGAACTACCAGATAAAGCACTGAGATTAATTACTATTATTTATAATGCTGTGCTAAGACTTAATTACTACCCAGCACAATGGAAGACAGCGCAAATAATATTACTGCCAAAACCAGGAAAGAATCTAGAACAAGTAACATCATATAGACCGATAAGTTTACTGTCCGTAATATCAAAAGTCTTTGAGAAGCTACTATTAAAAAGGATCAAACCAGAACTAGAAAAAGTTAAAACTATTCCAGATTATCAATTTGGATTCCGCGTGCAACACTCGACAATAGAGCAGGTTCATAGAATTGTAAGAAAAATTAACAATGATCTTGAAGAGAAACGATACTGCTCAGCGGTATTCTTAGACGTATCGCAAGCGTTCGATAAAATGTGGCACACAGGTTTATTATACAAAATAAAAAAACATCTTCCACACAAATTCTACCAAATATTGAAATCATATATAACCGATAGGTATTTTCTAGTAAAACATCAAGAAGACTACACGGAACTAATGCCCATCAGATCTGGAGTACCACAGAGAAGTATACTGGATCCAGTTCTATATTTTCTGTACACCTTGGATCTTTCAACAACACAACAAACGACAACAGCAACGTACGCCGACAATAAAACCATTATGGCCTCACACATCAACCCAAAAATAGCATCAAGAAACCTTCAAGAAAGCATAAACCAACTACAAGCATGGCTCAGACTTTGAAGAATTAAAGTTAATGAACAGAAATCAGTACACGTAACATTCACACTCAAAAAAGAAATATGTCCACCAGTAAAAATAAACAACAATCAAATACCACAATCTAAAACAGCCAAATATTTAGGTATGCATCTGGACAGCAGTATGACATGGAAAACGTACGTCTGGAATAAAAGAAAACAATTGGGATACAAGCTCAGTATAATGTACTGGCTACTGAACCGCAAATCAAAACTCTTGTTGAACAATAAGGTACTACTCTACAAATCCATGATTAAACCAATATGGACTTATGGTATACAACTCTGGGGTTCAACTGCCAATTTCAATATTGAAATCTTAGAGAGATTTTAGTCAAAAATACTACGGATAATAGTGGACACACCGTGGTTTGTGACAAATGAAATCATAAGGAGAGACCTACACATACTAACCATAAAGGAGGAAATAAATAACTGTAGTAAATTATACATCAACAGACTAAGCAATTATCCTAACCAATTAGCGAGTAGACTACTCAAGGAAAGTTCTGTTAAAAGAGATTTAAACCATTGGACTTCCAAAGAAGATTCAATTAAATAAATCAAGAAACCTAGCAACTCCAGTGGGACAAAACAATTCTCCAATAGGAAAATACCGGCACACTAACTGAATACATATATATGATTTACCTATTGTCACATTGTGACAGATTGTAAATATTCTGGGAGTTAATAAAAAAAATCTAATGTAACGTATACTGCTGATAAAGCTGTAGCTTTGATAGAAAATGCGAAACTTACAAAATATCAATACGAGCACATTCGAATGGAAGCTGCATGTAAGTCTGGCAGCAGTAGCGTGCCAGACTTGTAACGTTGATTTCCCGTCAAACCCGGTTCGAGTCCCTGTTCGGGCGCCATGTAACGGTACGTCCCGCGGTCGGATCGACGGAGGCGGTGTTCGGCCCGCGGGACGAGTTTCGTTGCGGATTGGGCGGAATCGGCGGAGCCGGATTTGCTCGTCGGATGCCGGGATTCGAGGAGTAAAAGAATCGGAATATTTAAGCTGAATAATTATATTTATTCTTATCTCTACTATTTGCAACTATTTACATTGATCGGGCACAAGAATGCCCGTTGCGCATGTATATGGTGAGACGCGTGTGTGATAACGCGGGGATCGCGAGGCGTGCGTTCGCAACGGGAGGAGCGCGTGTTTGCAACGCGTAACTCGTGGATATTACGCGAATAGCGCGTAAGTAATTAGCGCGCACGGAGTGTGGTTGCAGCGCTGGTAATGCGCGGACGAGCGTCGTCGCGAGGGCGCGGGGTTGGTGGGTCGGCACGCCGCCACGGGGATGCGGTCGTAAGGAGGTGCCGCTCGGCGGATGGTCGGCACGGGGGGTCGACCCCGGTGCTTGCGGTGAGGGGTGTCATCGGGGGAGGTCGGGTACTCCCGACGGGTCGAGGACGCTCGGCCGGATCTCGGATTGTGAGTGGAACGGAAGACGCAGAGGTCGGATACTCCCGACAGATCGAGTACGCTCGATCGGGGCCCCGCGGTAGGTGTAACTGGGAGGTGGAGGTCGGGTAGGCCCGACGGATAGAGTACGCTCGACCGGAACTCCACGGAGGAGTGTAGGCGGGAGGCGAAGGTCGGGTACGCCCGACGGATCAAAAACGCTCGACCGGAGCTTCGCCGGAGGCGGGATCGGAGTGCGGAGGTCGGGGACGCCCGACGGATCGAGTACGCTCGACCGTAACTCCGTGATTCGGGAGATCGGAAAGCGAGGGTCGGGTACGCCCGACGGATCGAATACGCTCGACCGGAACTTCGCCGTGGACAGAATCGAACGGGATAGCCCGGGTACTCCCGGAAGATCGAGTACGCTCGATCGGTGCTCGGATGCTGGATTGCGGAGAGAACTTGCGCCAGGATTGCTCGCTGGGATCGGTCTGGTCCTGTTCGCAGAATTCGGCCGTCTTATATACCCGGCCGTGAGATAACGGCCCGTATCTCCGTGTACGGGTATCTCACGGCCGGCTTACCCCCGCCCGCTCTCGGTGCGCGGCGGGATGGGAGGTACCGCGTTCGGCGATACCGCGATACCGACACAGCTGTTCGGCGCGTGACGGGCACGTGATTATTCGCGACGGTCTTAGCCGCGATAAGCCGCGTCGGATCGTATTCGCGGCGCTATTTTACGCGGTGGACGGCGTTGGTAATGGTGCATCCGGGGTGCATCGTTACAAGCTGCACAAAGGAATGCAAATATTTATCCTTTGTACAAAAATTTAAGTGCAGCAAGAAAGGAATGCTATCCAGAATCAATAGAGGTAACTAAAAAGGGTGCATCCGTCGATCTCCAACCACTTATTGAGCATACAGTTAAAGGATTAATCAAAGAACCTAGTGTTTCACTACCTCCTATCACCGATAGAAAGAGTGAATTAGAGTTAATACTAAAATAGGAATGTGACGGATCATTCGATCAAAGTGAGTATAAACAGAAGTTCGAAGATTCTAAAGCAACTGACGAGACGATTTTTGCAATATCTATGGTGCCTCTCTGCTTGAGGGATACGTCTACAAATAAAGACATTTGGAAAAATCCCCAACCTGGTGCTACTAAATATTGCAGGCCCATTAAGTTTGAATTCGCTAAAGAGACGAAAGAGAAAACTTTGCTACAAGTTCAAGAGATGAAAAAAAATTAAGAATTTGGTTCCAGTTGAAATAGAAACCAAAGATGGAATATATAACGTAAAAACAAATATGAAATTAACTATGGTTGACGGAAAGGTATGTCAGGCACTTACGAAAACTCCATCCACTGCGACATGTTATATATGCGGTGTTCAACCGGGCCAAATGAATAACCTAAATATAGTTCAAAATAAGCTTGAAAATGTTGAAAACTATCAATTTGGTCTTTCAACTTTGTATGCGTCAATCCGCTTCATGAAGTGTATTCTTCACATTTCTTATCGCTTAGACTTTTGTAAAACTGCTGCTATTACTCAAATACAAAAAAAACAGAGAAAAAGTGCTAAAAAAACAGGTATCTGGTGGATTTAAAGAAAGAATGGGCTTAATAGTTGATAAACCGAAACATGAACATGGATCATCCAATGATGGTAATAC
>NJRL01000886.1:51310-66901 GCA_003063815.1 Aphaenogaster rudis
CATATGTTTATTACTACTGGCGATTTAAATAATTAATTAAAGTTTATTATTAATATTATATTTAATTGTGAATTATTTTTTCGCTCTACCAACGGCGCTAGCTCTCATTTGCCTTGTTTTATACTTTTTAATATTTGAGATTGTACATCTTGAGAGCTTTAACCTTATTTATTTATTTTAAGATATTGTTTTCCATTCTTTTTAATTAATCAAATGTTCGAAGTATCCTCTTTCTACCATTTAATAATGAGATAAACATTCATAAAAATTATTAATCATGCATGCATGCACGCACACAAAGGAGATGCAAATCCGATCAGGCAATCTCCTTGTAGTATACCTTGGATAAAGGTAATACCGGCGGTATTAAAACTTTGGTGATTTATGACAGAGTTAATAAATCTTTCTATATAAACCAAGAAGAGTTTATTTATACTATTTTAAAAACGCCTTGACGTCTGCTACAAGAAAATCCTTTCTAAAAAAAGGCATGACATTGATACTCGCATATATCGAAGTTATTATTGCCGCTTTTTCGCAATTGGTTCTCTCGTTGCGCTTACTTCGTGAGCGGCTGTCATCGCATATTTTGACAGTTGTGTATCGAGGAGTTAATAGTGATAGTAAAAAGTAAAAAATAAAAAACTGAATAACGTGCGTGCAGCGCGCGTCTGTGATGTCTAGCGTAATAAGAATTGGGGGTTCCCATTTAATTCTACTTGATATTTATATGACCTTGAGGACTCTACTCAAAGTCAAACTGTTATCACTTTCAGGTAGATCTTTTTAAACTCTATAACATTGTTTCTTACATTTTTTGTTATATTGGTCGTTTTCGAGATATTTTAGCGTTTCCGGATTTTTAGAAGATCCTGTACATACAGAGTGTCCGCAAAGGTCGGGGCCAAACTTATACATTGTGTTATTAGAAAAAACGTACAAATCAGTACTGATAAAAAGGTTCTGATCAATACTATGTATACAATAAATATTTTTATTAAAGCTTTGGATTAGTCAATACAGTCCATAGGGGAAGGCGAGGAATAATGGGACCACGAGGTATAATGTGATATGGTCGATATCTCTTTACAATGATGCTCCCATGTAATGAAATGTATAGAAATTATTACTCTTAGATGTCCCTACTCGCGTGCTGTTATCAGTTTCCATATTATTTTTAGCTGAAAGATGCTAGAAATTATTTAATGCGTTCGCTATGCTCTCCGCGACTGAGTTACAGTGAGTGTTTACGGTAATGTCTTTGCGAGTAGATTCCTCTAGGACTGAAATATATGGTAGGCACAGCCATCTAATACCATCATGATTTATGACAACTCAATGCTGTCTGGTATAGCCAAATATCGGGTTGAGTAAGTTCTGGTGAGTTCGCAGGTAACATATACGATACAATATCAAGTGTCATTTAATTATTACAATTAAAAACATATTAGTGTCACATTATTGAAATATCATGTATAATATTTATACACAAAGATATGATTTATTAAATAATAATATGACCACCATGTAACTTACCATCAACAGTTGCTACAAGATAGAAGGAATATTTAAACTAAATTTTTTTATTTCTTGTAATCTAAAAAAACAAAATTATTAATAACAATTAATTTAATAATTTAATATAATTATCTCATTTACTTAATTAAATAATTTCAAAACATTTATTAACACTATCTATTTAATACAAGATGACTTTTATAATTAGGTTACAGTTAATGATAAATAATAATATTTACTGAGAATCGATCTCTAATTAATACTTTATATTAGGTTTTAAAATATTACCGTTATGATAAAAACTTGATTTATTACCTTTGTTTGCTTGATTTAATAATCTAAAAATGTTTTACGTATGACTGCACAATTTTTAATTTTTACTATTATTTTAAATAAAGAATTCTATTTTTGATTAAATTACTAATACGTATATTTGTATTATATATGATTCTCAATATTTTATCCCATACAGATAGTTATGTGAAGAGAAGTTCGTAAATAAAATAACTTTGTCATTATTTTAGACAATACTTTTAAAATATATGATCGTGTTAAATAATTATAATTTTAATTAGATTACAGAAAATTTTACTATAAATTAACAGAACGGTTTTAATTGTAATAATTAAATGACACTTGATATTGTATCGTACATACATGTTGCCTGCTGCGTAATTACCGTAAACACCCAATGGGTGGGATTATGCCTGAACGCCTCTAAGGCCATATCCTCTCTAATCAATAGTGGTAATGATATCTCTAGGAGTCTCGTGAGTCGAAAGGCTTAAAACAATGTGACACTACTAGGCGGCCAGTCCACGGACCGGTCGTCGCACGAGCCCGGTTTGCCGTACGGCGCCTTTTCCCGTCGTCGGGATCTCACCGCTACGACGGCACGGCGTCTAACGCAAACATGAGTTTCGCGAGTTCGATGTCGAGACTCGGAATCGTCTGTAGACGACTTAGATCTTTAGGTACCCTTAGGTTCTTAGGTATCCAATGGGTGTTTACGGTAATGTCTCTGCGAGTAGATTCCGAGTGGGGCCCGTTTGACCACGTCCCGATTGACCACAAGCCACTCACAGCGCTTGTACAGCAGAAAACCTCTAGGCATCGGTCACTGTGAGTGGCTGTGGTCAATCGGGACGTGGTCAAACGGGACGCTCCCGTAGATTCCTCTAGGACTGAAATATATGGTAGGCACAGCCATCTGATATCATTATGATTCATGACAACGCAATGCTGTCTGGTATAGCCAAACATCGAGTTGAGTAAGTTCTGGTGAGTTCGCAACAGGCAACATGTATGTACGATACAATATCAAGTGTCATTTAACACATTAAATACCATGTGCATGAAACAGTATACACGCTAGTTGAGTCCAGTACGCCGCGTGTATAATTTCGTATACACGAACAGTAACAAAAAATTAATAAAAAAAGTGGTATGGCCTGATGGATCTTTTTCCAAAAATACCCGCGGCAGTTAACGTGTTAATTATTACAATTAAAAACATTCTATTAATTTATAGTAAAATTTTCTGTAACATAATTAAAACTATAATTATTTAACACGATCATGTATTTTTAAAGTATTGTCTAAAATAATGGCAAAGTTATTTTATTTACAAACTTCTTTTCACATAACTGTCTGTAAAGGATAAAATATTGAGAATCATATATATTACAAATATTCGTATTAGTAATTTAATCAAAAATAGAATTCTTTGTTTAAAATAATAGTAAAAATTAAAAATTGTGCAGTCATACATAAAACATTTTTAGATTATTAAATCAAGCAAACAAAGAGAATAAATCAAGTTTTTATCATAACGGTAATATTTCAAAACCTAATATAAAATATTAATTAGAGATCGATTGTCAGTAAATATTATTATTTATCATTAACTGTAACCTAATTATAAAAGTCATCTTGTATTAAATAGATAGTGTTAATAAATGTTTTGAAATTATTTAATTAAGTAAATGAGATAATTATATTGAATCATTAAATTAATTGAAATAATAGTATGATCGACACAACTGGCTAATAAAACATTTATTGTAATATACTACGTTTCGGCCATGGGTTTTGGCCCTTTTCAAGTACAGAGTTGATAAATTTTCTTTATAACAATGACATGTATCCAAACAACGCCATTAGTCTAAAAATTCAAAAAGGGGGGCGATAATAATTTAAAATAATGATCACCGCATAGAAAAGCAAATATCAATCTTATGTGTAAATCTTATATGTAAAGTGTCATTACTAACTTGAAAAAAGAGAAATTCACAAGGTAAAATCTTTCGCATTGAAAAGCACGTCTATATCATAACATGGTGAACGTTAAACTAAACAATTTACTCAAACCGATACCGTACATAGGTCAAAACTGTGTGTCAAAAAACTTCTGACACACGTTATCATGATATTAATATTGAATTGGTGGAAAAAATTTTAATAAACAATTGTTTTCCGATAAACATCATAAAAAACAGATTAATAAGAGATTAAAAGAGATTAGTGACAATGACAATAGACAGAATACTACTAATGACGAGGGAAAGGCGATTGATCTTAGAAAATGCATAAAAATCTCGTACGTGAAGGGCCTCGGCGAAGGTGTTGATCTCACCCTCCGAAAATTTAGTTGCAGCGCTCCTTTCACTGTTCCAAAAAAACTCGATTGTATTGTGAGGAAAGGGAAAGATGTGCTGGACAAATTAAAACAGACTGAGGTTGTATATGAGATTGTAACGATGCACCCCGGATGCACCGTTACGAACGCCGTCCACCGCGTTAAAGGTAGGATTAAAGAGCCACGAATAAGAGCCGACGTGGTTCACCGCGACTAAGACCGTCGCGAATCACGTGCCCGTCACGCGCCGAACAGCTGTTTCGGTGACAGCATCGCGGTATCGCCAAACGCAGTACCTCCCACCCTGCCGCGCACCGAGAACGGGCAGGGTTAAGCCGGCCGTGAGATATCCGTACACGGAGATACGGGCCGTTATCTCACGGCCGGGTATATAAGACGGCCAAATTCTGCGAACAGGACCAGACCGATCCCAGCGAGCAATCCTGGCGCAAGTCCTCTCCGCAATCCAGCATCCGAGCACCGATCGGGCGTACTCGATCTTCCGGGAGTACCCGGATTATCCCATCCGCTTCCGCCTACGGCGAAGTTCCGGTCGAGCGTACTCGATCCGTCGGGCGTACCCGACCTTCGCTTTCCGATCTCCCGAATCGCGGAGTTACGGTCGAGCGTACTTGATCCGTCGGGCGTCCCCGACCTCCGCACTCCGATCCCGCCTCTAACGAAGTTCCGGTCGAGCGTTCTCGATCTGTCGGGCGTACCCGACCTTCGCCTACCGCCCGCACCCACCCCCCGTGGAGTCACGGTCGAGCGTACTCGATCCGCCGGGCATACCCGACCTCCACCTCCCCGTGGCGTCTACCGCGGGGCCCCGATCGAGCGTACTCGATCTGTCGGGAGTACTCGACCTCCGCACCTTCCGTTCCGCTCGCAATCCGAGGTCCGGCTGAGCGTCCTCGGCCCATCGGGAGTACCCGGCATCCCCCGACGACAACTCTCGCCGTAAGCACCGGGGTCGAACCCCGTGCGGCACCTCCTTACGACCGCATCCCTGTGGCGGCGAGCCGATCCATCAATCCCGCGCCCTTGCGACGGCGTCCGTCCGCGCATTCCACCGCGCTGCAACCACACCCCGCGCACGCTAATTCATTACGCGCTATTCGCGGCATATACACGCGTCCCGCGTTGAAAGCGCACGCGTCGCGCGGTACACGCACGCAACGGGTACTCTGATGCCCGACCGCTGTAAATAGTTGTAAATAGTAAAGATAAGAATAAATGTAAATATTCAAACTAAATATTCCAATTCTTTCACTCCTTGAATCCCGGCATCCGACGAGCAAAATCCGGCTCCGCCGATTCCGCCCAATCCGCAACAAAGCTCGTCCCGCGGACCGAACACCGCCTCCGCCGAACCGACCGCGGAACGTACCGTGACAAGATTAATTGTATAAATTGCGACGCCTCTTACATAGGGCAAACAAAAAGACATGTAGAGACGAGGGTTAAGGAACACAGGAATAACATCAAAAAACTCACTAACAACCAATCAGTAGTGAGTAAGCACCGTCTCTCACATGGACATGAATTTGATTGGTCGAATCAGTAGGGCATATACACCGGTTCTAACTCGGGAGCTCCGTGGAGGGAGCGGGGCTGGAGGGACATCATAGGCGAGGGAGGGGGGTGACGTCACGCGAAGGCGGGGTGTTATCAGGGGTTCGTATGTTTATAGTCGGCGACTCGTATTACAGAGCGCCGATGACATACCGCTACTTGTTTATAAACACTATTAAAAAAGGTCCCGACAGAGCGCCGGCTGTCCGGCTGCTAGAATTTATTTATAAACAGATCTTAACGTCTAAGCTACGTGAGATGTTTATCGATTTGATATTTTTTTTCGAAGTGTACGAAGTGAATTTTTTGAGCGGGAGGGGGGGATATGGCGATGTCTGTCATGATTTTCTAGGAAAAGCCGCTTATCCCTAGGGTTGCCGGCCAGCGCATGTTTATAGTCGGCGACTCGTATTACAGAGCGCCGATGACATACCGCTACTTGTTTATAAACACTATAAACAAAGGTGCCGATAGAGCGCCGCTGTCCGGCTGCTAGAATTTATTATCAGATCTCAACGTCTATATATATAGATAGTCTATATATATTGACCGGGAGATAAGGACCTCTTGGTGACGTATTCTAAAACCGAATCACCATGCGCTGAAACAGAAGAAGAAACGATACGCGATGCTCTAATTGGAACGAGATAGAAAATAAGGTGATAGAATATATACCGAAAAATGAAGCGTATCAAAGCCACAGTATATGAATTGAATGTCTGCGCGTCAGTTGAAAAGAAGACTGTATAAAACATTGAACACTCAGAGCAAACTGAACGCGACCTGTTGGAGCTGTCGCAACAAGTCGCCATCTTGGGCAAGTATTTCGCGTGGGCGCAGCGAGGAATTTATCAAACAGCTCAAAGAACATAGCCGCGCCAAAAGTCCGCAGCTCTCGATCGGACATAGACAATCTTTGGTGACGAGAATCGCGCGGCTCGAGGGTGCGAAGACTCAATTAGAGAGACGTTTCGTGCATATCGGTAGTGACTACGCGGGCACTAGACTAGTGGTAACAATAACGCGTTTGAAAACTCGGTAACAAAAAGACTCGTTTGGCGAGAGATCGATACCGCGTTTAAAAACCGTATACTGACCGGTGCGGTGATTAACGCAGACTATATCAAACCGCAACAATTTTTGGAAGACGCTGCTAGCGTAGTGCTCGAGCAAGTGCGAGACGCTATCGATAGATACAACAGTGCAAAAGCAAATACCGTGTTCAACGGTGAGTTCGTGACGGGTGATAAACGTGTCAATAAGAGTATCAACACGAGAAACCACGAACTCTTCCATACATCGAACTTGCGCGAGTGGTACGAGCGGCATGTAATCGAACCCACGTTGGCGTCCCTCGAAGAGTTCCAGGAACGCGACAGCGGGTGGGCGTTGTCGCGAATCCTCGATCTTACGGTCAATGTGAACAAACATAATCCTATGCGCGCGGGATGTTGCATAAACTTTCCGCGGGAGATAATTACGAAGAAAGCGGCGGTCAATGTGCGATCCATGGACGATGCGTGCTTCGCGTGGTCGGTGGTGGCTGCGCTGCATCCCGCGGAAAGAAATACAGAACGGGAATCTTTGTATCCGCACTATACGACGGTGCTAAATTTACAAGACATTGAGTTTCCCGTGCCTCTGAAAAAAATCGCCAAGTTCGAACGACTCAACGACGTGTCGATCAACGTGTATACCATCGAGGGAGCGAAGAAAAACATCTCGATTCTTCCGATACAGCTCACCGATCGAAAGAGAGAAAAACACGTCAATTTGCTGTACTTGTCAGATCAGCGAGACGACAACGTTGGACACTACGTATGGATTAAGAATCTGTCCCGCCTCGTGAGCTCGCAACTCAGCAGATACGAGCATAAAAAACGCATTTGCGATCGGTAAGTTTTCTTTAATAAACATTTTTTACAATAATTTTCGGGGTGAAAAAAAATTTAATTTTTTTGCAGATGTTTACATTACTTCAGCTCGAGCGAGAAATTGGAAGCGGTATTGACTGCCAGACTATGAACGACTGTGCCATCCGACTACCGAGCGAGGACAACTAATGGCTTGGCTTTGACAATTACAACAGGAAGGAGCGGCTTCCGTTCGTCCTGTACGCCGACCTGGAATGCACCCTGGAGAAGATGGATACGAACCCAGAAACGCCTACGTACACGTCTCAGCGTCACGTACACAGCGTCGGATATTACGTACGCTGCGCCTACGACGAATTGCTATCGATGTATCTGTTTCGTCGCGATAAGGATTGCATCGCGTGGTTCGCCAACGAACTCGAGGAATTAGCGCATCGCGTAAAGGATATATTATTGGCTAATATCTCCATGGCAAATTTAACGCGAGACGAGTGGGTGGCATTTTGGATCGCAACACACTGCCACATTTGCAAGAAACCTTTCGCGCCGGACGATATTCGCGTACGCGATCATTGCCACCTGACCGGTCGATACAGAGGTCCCGCGCATTCAAACTGCAACTTGAATTATAAAGACTCATACGTCATTCCAATAGTTTTCCATAACTTATTGGGCTACGACGCGCATTTTATCATAAAAGAAATAGCTACCGCGTAGATGTGCTTCCAATTACGAAAGAGAAAGGTATATTTCGTTTACTAAACATGTTAAAGATACCACCGAAAGATCAGATTCGCCAAGTGACATAAAATTACGATTTATCGATTTATACAAATTTCTTACTGCGAGTCTCGAAAAATTGGCATCATTTCTCAGTAGGGATAAGTTATGGATATTGAAAGGCGAATTTCGTAAATTATCCACAGAAAATTTCGATCTATTGACGCGAAAAGGTGTCTTTCCCTACGAATATGTAGACTGCGCGGACAAGCTGCAGGACACACGTTTACCGCCGCGCGAAAAATTTTACAGTTCTTTGACAGGTGACACTGTAAGCGAGAGCGATTACGCGCATGCTGTCGACGTGTGGCGGCGGTTCTCCATTCGAACCTTGGGCGAATACAGCAATCTGTATTCAAAAACCGACGTCTTGCTATTGGCTGATATATTTGAAAATTTTTGCGACAGTTGCGTCGCGAATTACGGACTCGATCCCGCGTACTACTACACGCTACCGGGTTTTACGTGGGACGCTATGCTAAAACATACGCGTGTAAATTTTGAACTGCTCACCGATATAGATATAATCATGTTTATCGAACGTGGTATACACGATGGTCTTAGTCAATGTTCCGATAGATACGCGCAAGCCAATAACAAGTACATGCGGTCGTACGATCCGTCGAAACCATCGTCGTACTTTATGTATTTCGACGTAAACAATCTGTATGGATGGGCGATGTGTCAACTGTTGCCATACGCCAAGTTTCGATGGGTCGAAAACATCTCGAACTTAGACGTTAGCGCGATCGCTTCGGATTCGCCCACAGGTTATATTCTCGAGGTCGATCTGGAGTACCCGCAAAGTAAACGCGACGCACACGCTGACCTACCGTTCTGCTCAACGCGCGATAAGCCGCCCGTCAAGCGGCAGGACAAGCTCCTCGTGACGCTGTGCGATAAAATGCGTTACGTCATCCACTACCGCAATCTGCAGCAGTGCACGCGTCACGGCCTTTGCGTCACAAAAATACATCGCATATTACAATTCACGCAATCTCCATGCCTTCGCGATTACATTCAGCTGAATACAAATTTTAGAATGCGCGCGACAAACGATTTCGAAAAAAATTTGTACAAATTGATGAACAACGCGGTATTTGGTAGAACTATGGAAAACGTTCGAAGTCACGTCGATGTAAAATTGATAACAAAATGGGACGGACGATATGGCGCGGAGTCGTTGATCGCGAAACCGAATTTTCACAGCAGGAGCGTCTTTTCAGAAAATCTAGTCGCCGTTGAACTGCGCAAACTCGAGTTGAATTTCAACAAACCGATCTACGTCGGTATGAGTATATCGAAAGTGTGTCTGTATGAATTTCATCACGAGTACATATCTTCTCTGTATCGCGAAAAATGTAAAATTATGTACACCGACACCGACAGCCTCATATATCACATAGAGTGCGAGGACGCGTACGAAAACATGAAACGCGATATCGCTAGATTCGACACGAGCGATTATCCGGTCGACAACGCGTATGGTATACCGCTCGCGAACAAGAAGGTGCCGGGCCTGATGAAAGATGAGAATAACGGCGCGATCATGACCGAATTCGTCGGGCTTAGAGCGAAGATGTACGCCTTGCGCGTTGATGGCAGGACAGACACGAAAAAGGCGAAAGGTGTAACATCATAGCGCGAACCATAACGTTCGACGATTACACGGGGTGTTTGCATGACGAGATTGAAATCATGCGAAAGCAGACGTATATAAGGTCGAAATTGCACGAGGTATACACCGTCCACGAGACGAAAATTGCTCTGAGTCCGTATGACGATAAACGATATATCGTACCGGATTCGACCAAAACGTTAGGGAGCGTCCCGTTTGGCCACGTTAATATTGACCACGGTCCCGATTGACCACGTTGATATTAACCACGTTGCGATTGACCACCGTCCCGATTAGCCACGGTCCCGATTGACCAACGTCCCGATTGACCACCGTCCCGATTGACCATCGTCCCGATTGACCACCGTCCCGATTGACCACTGTCCCGATTGACCACCGTCCCGATTGACAACCGTCCCGATTGACCACCGTCCCGATTGACCACCGTCTCGATTGACACAGGTTAGGTTGGGTTAGATTCTGGCTGGGGAGTCTGGGGGGCGCAGCCCCCCAGTACACTCAATCATGTACTTAAATATGCAAATATACAAATAATCGGGACCGTGGTCAATCGGGACGGTGGTCAATCGGAACGGTGGTCAATCAGGACCGTGGTCAATCGGGACCGTGGTCAATATCCACGTGGTCAAACGGGTGCCACTCAAACGTTACCGTGGGGCGTTACCGAATACCTTTGTAACGTAATGTAATGTAATGTAAGGTACTGTATTGAAAGGAATATTAATAAAGGTATTGTATTTCATATTTTAAATATAGTTTGTATATTTAATATATTGTAACGATGTACCCCCATTCCGTTCCGGCGAATAACCGCCGATGCCCGGCCGATATCCGCCGGATGCCGCCCGACGACCACCGGTCGGGCGACGAAAAGGCGCTTCGCGCCGATAAACTCATCCATGCACCGCCGCTGCAATCAGCGGTCGCGAGTCAGCGGACATGCGAAACGCGATCAGAAGTATATCTTCGGCCGACGCCGAACGTCGCCGATCGCGGTGACGTCATCGGGATACCGCACCGTTCCGATACCCCCGCAAGATCCCGAGCGGCTGAGCCGCCGATCGACGAATTCCGCCGGAGCCACCCCGAACACCTCCGAGCAACAATTTGCAGGGTATATAAGCCCCGAAAATTGTTATAACAAATTACTCCTACGTGAGCCAGTTCCCGAGCAATCCACTGTGCCACAGACCGAGCCTTATCCGCATCCTAGTGATCCAAAGTGAGAAAAGGGGGTTGAGCGTACTCAGTCTCCGCCGAGCGTTCTCGGCAGCTTCTTAGATCGGTCCGATCCTCCCGAGATAGATCCGGCGAGAAAAGGGGGTCGAGCGTACTCGGTCTCCGCTGAGCGTTCTCAGCAGTCGAATCTATCAATATCAATCCACTGGTAAGTCCGGCGAGGACCAAGCGTTCTCGGCATCCGAACTGCCCACAGCCCATCTTTGGTGACGACAAGGAAAAGGGGGTCGAGCGGACTCGGTCCCCATCGAGTGGTCTCGACAGTCGTCATCATCCGTGTTCCTTCGCGGAAATCAAACGGGAGGGCAGGTGCACCGAAATCGCGACTTCGCCATCCCCACCAGGACCGCGTGTACGCTTCACGACCGCGCACCCGCGCCGCGCCGCATTGTCGGCCCCGCGGCCAAAGATCAATCGATTCGCCTATCGGTCCGTAGATCCCACGCGCGCTATCGTACACGCCCATCGATCACGAGGTCGAACACACGCGTCGCGGATCGCGAGCTCCCGAAATTCGCGTCCCGGTACCTGGCGCCCTCGCGCCGCGCGGTAGCACCGTCCGTAGTCCGTCCGAGCGATTTATTTGTTATCTGTCCGCCCAATACGTCATATGTTATTTATCTGAACGTTTATTTGTTATCCGTCCGAGCGAATTTACACCGTCCGTCCGCGCGATATTACCTGTATATATATTCAACTCTTCCTGTCTAAAATAAACAATATTATTTATTACAAAACACCACGCGTAATCTGCTTTATTCCCGCGGCCTATCTTCCGCTCGCCCTCACCACAAACCGACGAGCTACTCCGCGCCCGGGAAGACGGGTTGTTATATATATATATATATAATGTATTTCATATATTTCATATTTTATATATTTTATATGTATTTTATATTTCATATTTCATATATTTTATATGTATATTATATTTCATATATTTTATATGTATTTTATATTTCATATATTTTGTATGTATTTCATATTTGAAATATACTTTATATGTATTCCATATTTGATATTTCATCAATTTTATATATTAAAAAATAAAATGCAATCTGTATATGAAATAAACAACATTATTCTTGTGTATCCAAGAGTTGTGCGATCCATCGAATCCCAGCCATTTTACGTAAACCTCGTCACCCCTCCTGCGCAGTACTTTCTCCACGAGATACACGTCCGGATATGTCGCGCGATGCAACTCGTGCTCGTAGAACGCTCCGGCGATGGATTTTCCGCGATAGTCCTCGAGTAGATAGGTTACGGGATTAGTACGCTGCACTTTATCGATCTTAAACACCTCGGTGGTCCAATTCGGCGTGTAACCCTTCTCGAAGACTGTCTTGTGCTTGCTAACGCGTACCTGATCGCCTACTTTGAACTTTGCCGGACCCGCGATCTTTATCGCGCTGTACACGGTAGCCAAGAGTCTTTCGGCGATCGCGGGGGTAACGTCGACGGGTCGCATGCCGATCGTTCGATGCTTCCGCGCGTTGTAATCCGATACGAGTCGTGGCAGCGCGTCGACCCACTTGTACGTTCCGTTGAGTGTAAACATCTTCCACATGTCGTTCTTTAACGTGCGATTGAATCGCTCGACGACCGATGCCTTCAGTATCGAATATGTGGAATAATGATTGATGTCGTGTTTTTTAAAGAGTTTCTGCACGTCGGTGTTGTAAAATTCTTTTCCCATATCGGTTTGCATGTTTCTCGGGCACCTCTTGCTATCTCGAATTATCTCAGCGATAGCGTCGGCCGTCTCGCTTCTGCCTTTACTTTTGAGTGGTACAGCCCACGCGTGCTTGCTCAACACATCGATGACGGTAAGTATGTAGTGGTAGCCTCTGTTGAAATTCGAGTACGGACGCATCTCGACGATGTCAGCCTGCCACAAGTCATCGTATCCCCGTACTATGACGCGTCTTCGTGGAAAATTTCTTCTCGCTGGCGCGTGTAGTTCGTCCACCAACCGTCGCTTCTCAGAACCGACGATTTTTTTATGTCCATCGGATTTTGACATGTCTTTTGGCGGTGCAACCATCGACTGGTTAGCGCGTAATACGACGTGCGATGAAATTACGTTACAATTTATGCCTCAAACTATCTTTTAACCGTTCGATAGCTTTCGTTGTCGTTTCGTTATTGTTCGTTGGCGTTTCGTTGGCGTTTCGTTGTCGTTTTATCGTTCGTTGGTGTTTCGTCGGTGTTTCGTTGTCGTTCGTTAGCGTTTCGTTGGCGTTTCGTTGTCGTTTGCTGTTGTTCGTTTTATCATTTATTTCCGTTCGTTGTCATTCAATAACCGTTCTTTGTCCTCCGGTACCGTTCGTTGCCATTCGATAACCGTACGATAGCTGTTCGATAGTCGTTCGTAGCCGTTCCTGACCCGTTCGATAGTTGATCGATAGCCGTCCGACAACTGTTCCTGAGCTGTTCGATAATCGTCCGACAGCCGTTCCTGAGCTGTTCGTTGCCGTTCGTTGTCATTCGTTAGCCGTTCGTAGCCGTTTCTGTGTCGTTCATTGCGGTTCATTGTTGTTCGGTAGTCATTTCTGACTTGGGAATAATCGCACGCCGAAGCTCGTTTACCACAGTCTGTAACGCTCGCAAGTCCTTCTCGAACGCAGTAAGCTTCTCGTCTGACTCTTTCAGTTGATTCCTCAACGTTTTAACGCACTGATCGACGTATCATTTGTTGGTTGCGTCGCTATCATGTACTGGTAGCGCTATACGTTGAATCTTGCGCGATTTTGCGTCAAAGTCGGTGGCGATTACGCAAAGAGCATTATTGCACACATAATTTCTGAATAATCCGAAACTTCATTGGTGGTCGTATGGCTTCGCTCCATTTCCGAGTGATATTCCAAACTTGCTGATTGGCATTTCGATGCTGATTGAACGACTCGTTGGCACGCGGTTCAATTTATAATGAGACCAGCTTCACGAAGTTCCTCGATAATCGATAAAACCTACATAATTTTATTATCGTGAGCGTTATGGCCCGCTCGGTGCGAGGCCTCGAGCAATCGAAGGCGATCCACCAGCTCGTTGGGATCGTCCCAGTGAACGTAATCGATCGCATTGTCGTTTAGCGTCATAGCGCGAGGTATACCGCTTCCAACTTTTTTACCAGACATTAACGGTGCGATTACAAATTTGTACTTGTATCCCCTGTTGCTCAGCACTCGATTATGCGCATCGTGATTGTGTCTGTGGGGATCGATGGTTCTCGATCCGCGTATTCGCCGGGAGTGGAGCGAGGCAGGCTTCGAATTAATGCGATTGGTCGTTGCGAAATAATATATCTTTATTCGTCGCAGCCGTATATACAATGCGAGTAGGTCGCCGTGGTATTCCTTAACGTAGAGGTATGTACATATATACAGGGGGGCGTCCTTCGCCCGTCGGTCTCTTCGGTGGTGCCGCCGTGCGGTGGCGTGGAGTTGCCAGGAACGGGGCCGCTCGTAGTCTCTTTAGGGTGGCCCTGAAAAGGGCCGATTGTGCGTGATTTGGGCGTGGCCCTGAAAAGGGCCGATTGTGATGCCTTAGCGCCGCTCTCGCCACTCGAGCTTCGGGGCCGCTAGGGTGTACCGGCGAGGTCCGTACTGCCTCAGGGCCGGTGGAGTCCCCGGCGGAGTATAACTCCCGTCGTCAGTGCCGGCTCGCCTCAGGGCCGGTGGAGTGCCGGGTGGAGTGTAGCTCCCCTCGTCGGCGCCTGGTGTGCTGGTGTCCCGTGGCGGCGTCTCCCAGTCGCTGATGGTTTGCGACTCTTTCTCCTCAGTGTCCGGCTGGTGTTGGGTACCGCGGTGTATACGGGTGGCGCCGGTCTGCGTCGAGGCGGACCTGTATGTCCGTGGCGATGGAGGCAGTGGCGACACTGGAGTCGGCACTCGGCAGATGGACGGCAGTCGGTAATTCGGAGACGTGTGCCGTCTCACCCGGATGTCCCACGGCGTCAGCTTCTTCCGTGTGGGTCGTGTCAGCCGCGGAGATGGTAGCCGCAGCGGTATGAGGCGCCACGGGAGGTAGCTGCTGACTTTCTCGGTCGGCGGCTCGTCCGGCGTGAGGCAGCTGCTATCGCGGCCGGTCGGCGGCTTGCCGAGCGTGAGGCGGTCGCTACTGTCGTTGGTCGGCGGCTCGTCGAGCGGGAGGCAGTCGCTACTGCCGCTGGTCGGCGGCTCGTCGAGCGTGAGGCAGCGGATGAAGTCGGCGGTCGGCGGCTCGCCGATCGTGAGGCAGCTGTAGGCCTTGCTGGTCTGCGGCGGCTGCGGCGGCTGCGGTGGCGGCTCGTGAGGCGGCGGCTCGTGAGGTGGCGGCTCGTGAGG